>OY757918.1:52088920-52181420 GCA_963585895.1 Sepioteuthis lessoniana | reverse complement strand
TTTTCTTTCTTTTTCTATCTTTCTTTCTTTCTTTCTCCATTTTACTGTGTTTTCTTTCTTTCTTTCTTCTTCTTCTTTTTTCCATTTTCTCCTTTCTTAATTAAATCATTTCTTTCTATTTTATCTTTTCTTTCTTTCATTTTTTCTTCTTTTCTTCTTTCTTTTGTTTCTTTCTTTCAACAAACAAGACTAATGCCAAAATATTGATTCTTTTTTCTTTTATTCGTCCACTAGTTTTTTAGGAGAATTATTTTTCATCCTTTTTTCCTTCCCTACTTTTTTTTTTGTATTGATTCTCCCTTTTTTACTTTTAAAAATTCTTTTTTCACTTTAGTTTTCTTTCTCTTTTTTCTTTCTTTATTTTCTTTTAAACTTTTGCTCTATCTCCATTAAAAATTCATTTTTGGTCTCTTTGCCAATATTTTATTGAGGAATTGAGTTTTGTTCCTAACATATTTTTCTCTTAACATACTTCTTCCCACCATTTAATAAATCCTTTTCAATCTTTGTTTTTTGTTGTTTTTATTTTTTATTTTTCAATTCTTTTTTCGCTTTTCACTTGAATCTTTTTTTTTTTTTCGCTTTTCACTTGATTCTTTTTTTTTCGCTTTTCACTAGATTCTTCCTTTTTTTTTTCGTTTTTCACTTGACTCTTTTTTTTCACTTTTCACTTGATTCTTTTTTTTTTCACTTTTCACTTGATTCTTCTTTTTTTTTTCGCTTTTAACTTGATTCTTTTTTTTTTTTTCGCTTTTCACTTAATTCTTCTTTTGTTTTTCGTTTTTCACTTGACTCTTTTTTCACTTTTCACTTGATTCTTTTTTTTCGCTTTCCACTTGATTTTTTTTTTCGCTTTTTACTTGATTCTTTTTTTTTTCGCTTTTCACTTGATTCTTCTTTTTTTTTTTCGCTTTTCACTTGATTCTTTTTTTTTTTTTCGCTTTTCACTTGATTCTTTTTTTTTTTCGTCCTTTTCTGTCATTTATGTTTATTATTTTCGTTTTAATTCTGTATTACTTTTTTTTCTTATTCCATTTCTCTTTCTGTTTTCCTTTCTCTTTCTTTTTTTCTTTCTTTTGTGCTTACATTAATTCGCTTTTCATAACTTTGATAATGTTTCCCTTTCTTCCCTCTTTTCCTTTCTTTTTTCTTTCTTTCTTTATTGTTTTCCTTCCTTTCTTTCTTCCTTCGAATCAATCTATCTATCTATCTATTTATCTATCTTTATATATATATATATATATATATATATATATATATATATATATATATATATATATATATATATATATATATATATATATCCACATATTATCTGACACCAAGTTAGCCGATGGTAGGAACGGTTCTATTTTAGGATTTTCTTTCTTCAATATCCAATATGTAATTCAAAATCCAAAGGAGAGCACAATGTAAAAATAATAATAATTTAAAATACAGAGCAAATAATTCCGTGTAAAAGAAAAACCTTCAAAAATTACTCATATTTTTTCTGATAATATTTATTTCAGCAGACTATATATATTTTAAAATATTAGATCTGTATCTTCAGACAAAGAAATTTTTTTCTTTGTCTGAAAATGCTGATCTAACATTTTAAACACCACCCAAAGGGATTTGGTCAAAATAAATCTGTAATGTTCAAGGGATCCCAAGTATGAAATGCCGGGGAAAAAACTAGTTAATTTTTATCCCTGACCTTTCTTATGTTTGAGAACACTCATTTAAGTGACCTTGTGCCGCATTCTACCTCTGTGAGAGTATAAGTATTTCAATCATTAGTATTTTTACTTCTATTCCAGGATCATTTCACATCGAAATGAGTTTGCAGGAATTCATCAAAATAGCCTATTAACTATCAGTCGATGTCAAATATTGTTCTCTATTCTTTTTCTCAATGTTCCCTGTTTTCAAAGACTTTACATCTTTTCTATTTTCCGTATCAATATTTATTTTGTTGCTGTTATTTTCGCTGAAAGATAGAAGTGGTGATTGCAGATTGTATGAGAAAGCCAATGTCTTAACATCACCCTAGTTCTTTCTTTCTTTCTTTCTTTCTTTCTTTCTTTCTTTCTTTCTTTCTTTCTTAATGTGTTGCCATTCTTTCGTGTGTTTTTTTTATCTTTTTTCCTTCTAGCATTCTTTTTTCTTTCTTTCTTAAGATGTCACAATTTTTTTTCTTACTTTCCTTCTTACTTTCTTTTTTCTTTCTTGATACATTGCTATTCTTTCTTTCTTTCTTTCTTTCTTTCTTTCTTTCAATTAATTTCTTTATTCTTGATATAACATTATCTTTTCTTACCCCCTTTTCTTTTTGTTAATATATCGCCATTTTTCTCTCACACTTTCTTTCTTTTTTCTTTCTTTCTTTCTTTCTTTCTTTCTTTCTTTCTTTCTTTCTTTCTTTCTTTCAATTAATTTCTTTTTTATTCTTGATATACCATTATCTTTTCTTACCTCCTTTTGTTTTTTTGTTAATATATCATCATTTTTCTCTCTTTCTTTCTTTCTTTCTTTCTTTCTTTCTATATTTCCATCTTCTGTCTTTTCTTTTCTTTTTTCTTTCCTTCTTAATATGCCATCATCTTTTTTCCGGACTTACTTTTTTTGTAATATATATTCCTTTTATCTCATTCTTTTTCATTTCTTTCTTTCTTTCTTTCTTTCTTTCTTTCTTTCTTTCTTTCTTTCTTTCTATGCCATCGTCCATTCCTTCTTTCTTTCTCAATATATCTCCATTTTTCTTTTATTTTTCCTTCTATTCTTTCTTTCTTTCTCCTTTCTTTCTTTTCATCTCTCTTTCTTTTAATCTCATTCTTTTACACCATGTTTATCAATTATACATGTATTAGTATCTAATATGCATAAAATTGCCCTGTATTCTCCGTAATGACACACATGCAAACACACGCAACCGCACACGCATACATACGAGGTTCCATTAAAATGTTCTAAGCCTCACTCAGAAAGAAGAATCATAAGTGAACATTTTTGTCATGGTAACACTTTACCCACTCCTTCTAAAAGCAGAAAAACTAATTCAGCTTTCTGTCTTAATTTCTATGCAGTTCAAGCTCATACAAAGGTGAGAGGTATGCAACAAATTCAAAATCTAGATGAGACTTAGAACTTTCTGATCGACCATCACACACACACACACACACACACACACACACATATATATATATATATATATATATATATATATATATATATATATATATGTATTGAGAGGGGGAGAGTTATGTGTGTGTGTGAGAGAGAGAGAGAAAGTGAAAGAGAGAATAAGAATATCTTAACTGTCAACATTTTGCTTAAATTCATTAGTCAATGATAGGTCACAATTGAATCCTGAATATTTTATGGATATTTATTCATTATTTACCGGGCCATTGGCCTAATGTGTAGAGTTCAATCCTAAGTCGAGTCATACCAAAGACTCAAAAAGGCGACTTAATGCCGCCTTGCTTAACATGCAGCATTATATGGCAAGGATCAAGGATAAATTGGAGCAATCCAGAAAAAAGAGTTGTGCCCTCCCTTACTACTCAGAGTAGTATCTATTGAAAAAGGAACCTTCGGGTCACCCTCGACTAAGGTCGCCAACTCTACTAACTTTTATTCATTATTTGGTTGATCTTCAAATGAAATGCATGTTCATTTCACGTCACATTTTGTTTTACACTAGCGAAAATTTACAGACTTCAAAAAATTTCACTGTCTTCGCTAGACCCGTAACTGGTTTGGTTGTGGGGAGGTGTATTCGTGTGGCGTGGTCTTGGACAGGAATACTCTAACAAAGCCCATTCCTCTCCAGGTCAACTACGAGTTTGAATTCTGAGTTTTTCTTCTAGACCAGTTGCCATACCAAGATCTACCCAACTATCTACCCATAGCTAGAGGGAGAATAATTGGATTCATACTTTTCCCGGGTGTATTAGCGCTATGTGAAATACAAACAGGGTTGTTCAGGATTTGAACCGGGATAGCCAAGTTCACTTCCTAAAACAATAACCGCTACACTACTTGCGTTTCCACTCAATCATTTAGATTTATAGATTTACTGAAAAGAAATTAAATGAAAATAGCGATACTGATTTTCTTAAAATCATTAAAGTTAGAATCTATATCTGTATAAATCTTAATTAATTATTTTCGTGAATATACTTTTTTAACTCAACCTATGATCATATATATGTATTTTCTATAACGTCTCTTTTTTCTGATAAAGACCACGCGACTTCTTCTATAGCCAGCCTGAAGCGTGATTTTGTCAATAAGTAGTGTATATTCCTCTATAGCAATGAGCCATCAGTCTGGGGCACCTGTAGCTTTCCACCCATTAGGAAGAGACTCGCAGCTGAGATCGCAACAAGATAACATTGTCAAATCTCGGCTCATTGCTCACTCAATTGACTGGTTGAAGCATCATCTTTGAAATCCATTTTATTTATTTATTTATTTATTTATTTTTGTCTGTGCCTCACCCCGACGTCTGGCTTTTGGAATTAATTAAAATCTCACAAATGGGTTTATAATGTCCCTGGCGTGAAAAATCCTTTTAGTCGCTTTCCTCTAAATTTTGCTTTAGTTATACTCTTGTTCATTATTCCCGAAAATTTACTTGTTTGTTTGTTTGTTTGTTTGTTTGTTTTGACTAAACTTTTTGTTTTGTTTTGCTTTGTTTTTACTCCTGAATTTTTACTTTATTATTTTCTTTATTTAAATACATTCTTTAGTCGCTTTTTGGTTTGAACATTCGTCTTTTAAATAAATAATAAAGCGTTGTGTTAGCTTTCTCTTGGTTATTAACAACTGACGTTTTCAATTATTGCCACATGATGGCGCTTTCAGTGACGTGTGCAGGTCTTGTGCGCATGCATACTATCTCGCGGGTATGTTGATAAACGAATAAGGGGCCATCTTCATTATACTTACATGAATCAATTACCTTTCCTCTTTACAGTAAATGTCGGTGGGGCTTAGAATACCTTAACTGTATCCCCATTCATTGCCTTTGCTCCCACCTCCACTCTAAAGTCCCTTCTATGTTTCAAATACATCTGGTTAAATGACTATTTCCAAATAAAAATAATAATTTGAAATCATATAAGTATTTGTATTACATAGAAATACTTCAAATCGTCTGAGGTACTGTGCTTGTCACGGTACTTGATTGTGGCCTTACTTCCGTGACTACCACATGCGTGTCCGGCTAGTTAGTTTATCAACTCCCTCTTTGCCCACGTTGTGTTTAAAAGATTCACAGATAGGAATGACACAATATATTCGGAACATCTTCTGAAGGTCGGGGTGGTTCGTGGGAACAAGTTGCTTGAGTGTTAGAAACTCAAAGACAAGGAAAACTCTCCGTTAACAATTAATAATTATTGATTGAAACACAATAAATAACAATGATATATCATTCATCATCATCATGTCGTGCCGACAGCACGGATATCCCTGACCCTCTCTCGCCACTTCTCCCTATCATTCATCGCCTCCAGCAGGTCTTCAGGGTTACATCCTGTGTCCTCACATAGTTGCTGCATGTAAGTTCGAGCTGGTCGTCCTGCTTTTGCACGGCCATATGTGGGGGTTCATAGGAGTACATCACTTATGAGCACGTCCTTGCTTCTCCAGCAGTGTCCCGCGTGTCTGGTTCGTCTAGCTTGTATAGTTTTCGTGATGGGGGGCAAGTGTCCGTATAGTTGGTGTCTCGTGGGGTGTTGTCGCCAGGACTTGTTCAATACTGCTCTCAGCATTCTTGTGTAATTTCCGTCTAGTTTCTTCTCCAGCCGTTTAGTTAGCGTCCATGTAGTGCATCTATATAGCAGTATCGACACAACCGCTGCCTGGAAGAAACTGCGTTTCATTTTATCAGTTAGGTCTGATTTCCATATGATCGAGAGCCTACCGATAGCCGTCCATGCCTTCGTCAGTCGTGTGTCGATGTCTTTTTCGGTTGATGAGACGCTACTTCCTAGGTAGGTAAATTTGTCTACTAGTTTCAGAGAGGCTAGTGTGACAATGTTGCCCGTTTGGTTGTAACACATATATTCAGTTTTGTGTGCATTGGCATGGAGGCCAATGCCAGCTGCGGCTCGTTCCAAACTATGCAGTAGTGTCTGCTTGATTAGGCGTATTCGCCAGTAACGCCAAGTCATCAGCGTAGTCGGCGTCCGTGATTGTTTTTGCGGGGTATCTTTTGCTTCTTCTCTTAGTCAGCTCGAAACCATTTTCTCTGATTTTGTCGATCGAAGTTCTAAGCACGTAGTCTAGACAGATGATAAAGAGGTACGGGGCTAGCGTGTCTTCTTGTAGTACTCCTGCAACAATGTCGAAGTATTCTGTGTCTTCATCTGGTGAACGTACTTTCACTTTGGTGTTTCTGTAGAGAATCATTATCGCTGCTACGGTTTCTTTTGGTAGGCCGTATGCTAGTAGGATTTGCTCCATCTTCCCTCTGTGTATTGAATCGAAGGCCTTGGTAAAGTCGACAAATAGTAATGTCGTCTGAAACAATGATATATACAATATATTTATTAAAAGAAATTGTCGCTTTTGTAGTGTTTGAGAGACAGACAATTGAGGAATTTGACTGGTACAGCTTTTCTATCATATTCAATTTTTCGGAGAGTGAGGCTTTTGCTGGAGAAGCTTTAGTTCTTGGAGAGATTTCTTATTCTCTTGTCTTTGGTATGGACATCGAATCTTTTCTCTCGAAACTGGGCCGAATATTTTCAGGATCGAATGGTGCGTGTAGCTGTGCCGCAGCTTTTCACATATAACTCTTCACACTGTAAGCAGGGTTTAGAATACGTTTATGGCGTCCCCTGAAGAGACGTTAGACCCCCCACCCAAAGAAATGTTCTTGTATTTAGAACAGTTACTTGAAGCTACAATTGTTAAGTAATGATTACTATTAGTAGTAGTTACTTGAAATCATGTAACTGTGTGCAAACAAATACCTATTATTAAAAAGAAATAATTACTTTAAACTATATAATTATTAGTATTAAAAAGGAATACTTGAAACTTTCAACTGTTCAACCTTTCGGTAGGGCTTAGAATATAGGCATGACACTAAATTGCATCTGATGATGGGGCTCATGTTCTAGAGCTTTGCAGGGTGTATAGTGCCCCTTCATTGCTATTATTTGCAAGTCCACTCTGACCCGGAGTGGTGGTACATATTAGGGTCCTATCGAAGGGGTCAAATAGATCTGTCTAAAAATTATTTTTACGATAAGATCGTGCGTAAAAAATCTTAAGAAACAACTGTACAAAAAATGGAGATGTGAACGTACAATGAACGCTATTCCCTTACCGGTAGGCATAAAATAGCCGAAGACGAGTTGTCATGGCGTTAAGATCACTCGATCAATATGTCTTTTCTCTCTGTCTGCACATCTGTAGATGGGGGGCGTGTACCTTCATCGACTGCAGTTACAACGAGGCGATCCGTGAACACGTTGTGTTATTGCTGTTCCTTGATTTATGAAGATATTGATTCACCACCTGCCAAAAAATCCTCCATGTTTTAAACAATGCAAAAAAGTGCCTCATCACTTTACTTAGAAATAGACCCAAGACTGCACCGTCACTAACAACTTAATATGTGAAAACTTGAAATATTTACTTCTTTAATATAGAAAATGATAAGCAGCTGGAGTATTCGTTTCTTTGTTTTAATGGCATATCAGCCTTCGTGGATTATTCAATATCAAACCTATTCTTATAGAACAGTAGTGTTACTATTCAATGTCAAACCTATTCTTATAGAACAGTAGTGTTACTATTCAATATCAAACCTATACTTATAGAACAGTAGTGTTACTATTCAATATCAAACCTATTCTTACAGAACAGTAGTGTTACTATTCAATATCAAACCTATACTTATAGAACAGTAGTGTTACTATTTAACAGGGGCATATGGGGATCCATACCCTTCCCAAGACTATTAAGTCGAAAATGAACGTAATAGTACGGCTGGGGTTCGAACTCCTTCTCAACAATGTTGCTGTCCATCACTTTAGCCATTATGCCACGCATACTTATACTAAACTGAATTATTTTAATTAGATCTGTTTGACTAAAATGAATAACTTGAAATAGAAATGTTCTTGACAATTAAACTGTGTGCTTACATTTAAACTACGTACTTATGCTAAACTGAATTATTTGAAATGGCACTGTTTTTGACATTGAAACTGTACTTACACTAAACTGAATTGTTTAATATAGAACTGTTTTAACATTTGACTACATGTAAACAAAATCTGTACTTATACTAAACTGAATAAGCTGAATTAGAACTGTTTGAATAAACTGAATAGCTTGAAATAGAAATTATTTTTTTTTTACAATTAAACAGTGTACTGATGCTAAATTAAATTGTTTGAAATAGAACTGATTATTTGTTTTAAAATGGATTTCGCATTAAATAACCGACAAAGGTTGATATGCCATAAACCCAACCAACCAACCAACCAACCAAACAACCAACCATTATGCCACCGGTACTAAACCTCTTTACATAAGTAATATATACATAATATTGTAAACAATATCTTTTTCTTTATTCTTGAGAGTGGTCTTATATTTTTATCCAGGGATGTGTGCATATATATATATATATATATATATATATATATATAAATGTACTGCGATGAAAAAAGACAAGGTCTTCAAGGAAATATTTTATGTGTAGAAATATTTTAAAAAGTTATCAAAAAATCTTACACACCGAAGGGGATTTCCAAGTGGTGTAAACCAATTGAGTGCGGAATCGTAGTAAGCGAGTTCGAACTCCAGTCCAGCTTTTACGTTCACTTTCGTACAAATACTCTTGGGAAAGGTAAGAACCCTTTGTCCTCCAAGCGATGGGTTAAATAATAACATAACCGTTCTTCAATTTAACAAACAAACAACACCTTACACTCTGTGATGAAAGTCTAAAAACTGAAACGTTAACTGAGGTTAGAAAATATTTCTACAAATAAAATTATTCTCTGAAAACCTTGAGTTTTTTCATACTGTCGGATTTACTTACAGTTTTTCATATATATATATATTAGACAGCATATCAGTTAGGTTTCTATTGTACTAGTTGTCCATGATTCATTTGCACACTTGAATGAAATTGTTTTATAATCCGACGTGTTATACAAACCTCGCTCTGATGTGCCATTTTTATGGGTTAGGGTTAACTACAATGTGTGTTAGAATAGATGCAACTCATTAATATAATTGATATTGTATCACGTCATTTTTCATCTGAGTCTTAAAAGAAATCATATCATTTCAGAAAGGTCAAACCATATAACAAGGGCAGAAATTGATTGACTTTATTCTTCAGTGTACATGAAAGACCAAGTTCTTGAGAACGTCTTCGGAGGAACTTTTTCGGACTCCTTCCAACAGAATCTCTCATTGCATCCACATTAAAAGGACATCTTGCTGTCAACTTCCTGCCTGATCTAGGATTTTCTGCCTTCTTGTTGAGGTTATTTACTGACCCAGTGGCTTAAAAGTTGGGTATCAAACGACAAATTTGGTTTTTCTGGGGATAACTGTTACAATTAAACCTCCTGCAAAATTTTGCTTGTAGTTTTGAATGATTTTGTCCTCAAATAAATAATGACGCAAAATATAAACCCTTTCTTGTTGAAGGTACTCTGATTGAGGATCAATAGATGTTATAGTATACTATTTTCAAATGTGAAACAAAAAAGAGCACAACTTTATTATTAGTAAAGTGTTTTAGAAGTCACAGGGAGCCCGTTTATATTGAGCCACCCTATATAAACGTGTGTGTGCATATGTGAGAATGCGTTTTCATATGAGTGTGTCTGTGTGTGTGTGTGTGTGTTCACATGTGTCTAAATGAGTGTTGAAGTGTGTGCATGCATGCATTTTCTTGTATGTTTGTGTATATGAGTTTTAGAGTAAGTTTGTGTGAGTGCGTTCTTATTTGTGTTCGAGCGTGCTCTTGTGTGGTGGGGGAGAGATAAAAACTTCATAAAAAATTGAACATTTCTTCAAAAATTAAGAACAGTTGGAATTATATATTAATTTCACGCACACGCATATATGTGTGTGTGTGTGTGTGTGTGTGTGAGAGAGAGAGAGAGAGAGAGAGAGAGAGAGTGTGTGCGTGTGTGTGTGTGTGTGCGTGAGTTATAAACTTAAAAAAGACTTTTAAAATAAAACTTTTCTTCAAAAACTGAGAACAATTGAAGTTATATCGTAATTACAAACACACACACATATATATATATATATATAAATGTGTGTGTGCGCGCGCGTGCGCTTCTGTGTGAGTTCTGTAGTAATATCATACTCAGCCATCACCTCCAAAAAACAAAATCATCATTGTCAGCGAAGTCAAAAACCCACTACGACGTCCTTATTTTCCTGAGCGATACTATGAAGGGGAATTACTCGTATTGCATACCTCCCTTCTCTACACAGCTTAAATAGGATATAGAAAACAATTTTTGCTCGCCACGAGATTCAGCATTCATGACTTGACAAGTGACAGGAGTCAATGACTCTTGTGTTAGATTCCCTCCCAATATCCTCGTCGATTTCCTTGCCCTCTTAGTTGAATCAGTTTAAAAGGTCAAACTCACTATCAATACGAATTCGCCCCGAGAAACTAGAAAGACAGACTTCAGTTTTTTTCAAAACTGGTTTAACCAGCACTTATTAACTCCCTAGATCTCAAGTACGATGATCAATGATCCTTACGGGCTTGAGCAAGGTCACTTTACATACATACATACATACATACATACATATAATAAATGTTCTAACCTCAAGTTCAGCCTTTGTTCCGAGCCGGCCGTTCAGACTTGTACTTGTAAAACTCATCGAAATTTAAAAGGCATGGTATATCGTTCAGCCAACGTGTACTTTTTCGTCGCCACTCGGACAGAATTATTTATTTAAGTGTTTATTCTGCTCCTATCTGGCTCAACAGCCAAGTTTCAGTTTCCTTTCTTTGTGAACCAACCGAGCATAAACTTGGAGCACACCCCCTTCACCAAACACCGTAAGGATTGAAACTCCTCACCACAAAAAAGGGCTATCGAAGACCCCTACAGAGTAATGTATTTACGCATAAACCACAAATGGGTCCTTATTTTGTTTATAGTTTATTTGTTTCTCAAGATTCGTTTGTTTTCCCTGTCTTTTGTCTGTTCGGTTGTCGAATATAATGGGAATGTAGTACATCGACACTTTTTGGGGTCATACCCTGAAAAAAATAGATATGGTTTCTTTATAGGATTACAACGCTTCAGCCAACCGATTTTTCCCCTGAGGCAGCGAAAAGTGACTGGATAAATTTTCAAGCAAATTAATTCATCAATTTTTCTGAAATTCAGAAACTAGATTGTTATTATTATATATTGATTCTTTCAGACTTGTCACCCTGTCTTCATCACAGCATTTCGATGATAGGGCATATAAATATCTAAGTTAGAATAGCATATACATATAATCAACGTTGTTTCGAGACACTAAGTTTTTTCGACTATACAATTATCAGAGTAAGTATTCATATATATATATGTATATGTGTGTGTGTGTGTGTGTGTGTGTGTGTGTGTGTCCTTGTTTCTTTCTTGAAGCGGTCTTCCTCAAAGTTTTTTATCTATTGGTTCTTTTAGACTAGTTTCTTTAGCTTTGTTGCCTTTATTACATCCCGGCCGTTGTAATCTCCGGTCTTCTTTGTGGTATTATGACGCACTGGCTCTTTTCTCAACTTTTTGACGTATTTGTTCCGAAGACGAAAAAAGTAGACCAAAGAGATCAATGTATAATAGTAAAAAAGTAAGTTTACTTTGGTTTACTTGTTTAACGGTATACCAGCATATTATTATTATCAATAGATTTAGTCTGGTTTTCGCCAATGGCCCGGAAGACCGCGGTTCAATCCCAGGTTGGGTCATACCGAAGACTTTAAAAATGGTAATAGATACCTCTTTGCTTAACACTCAGCATTATAAGATACGTATCAAGGGTAAAGTGGAGCAATCTAGGGAAAGGAGTTATGCGCTCCCCTAGACCTCAGTGTGGTAGCTATTGAAAAGGGAGCTTTCGGGTCACCCTCGACTACGGTTGCCAATTTTGCTTACTTTTATTTGTTTTGGGGCATATGAAATCCTCATGGGTCATCAAATACCGAAATTTGATTCATTTGTAAATGTTTGATTGTCATCGAGGGGCAAAAAGGTAATTTCGTACGAAGAAACCGAAGAAAAAAGCAGTAAAATATTAGATAGTAGTCTAAAAAGTCCTTCCGTTAAGCAATGAGGCTTAATTGTATATATATATATATATATATATACCAACCCCTACAAGGTCAATTCTTAGCGGAATTTAACAGGGTAGAATTCAGACTTTTCCTTCACCAACTCCAGTTGCCATAACGAGGTTAAAGAGCCAGTCTGCCCGACTAATTACCAATAGCCGGAAGAAAGATAAATAGATCCATACCTTTCTCGTGAGTATTAGCGCTATATGGAATGCAAACAGCCTCGTACAGGATTCGAACCTGTGTTGCTATGTCCATTTCATACGACGGTAACCATTACACCACGAAGGCATCCATTTACACCACAAATATCTCCATATATATATATATATATATATATATATATATAATTATATATATGTTGTGGTCTTCAGATAAGACTGGTGGAAGAACTACTCAAACAACGGGTTATTGCATTAGTAGAAAAAAGGAAGTCATACAAAAGAAGTACTTGCCGTTCTCGACTTGTAGTCTGTCTGTCAAATGTCTCGTAAGAAACGAGAAGTAGTCTTCTCCGAGCGAGCTAGCTCGGAGAATATGTGGGACGAGTATTTCATTGGGGTAAGTTCGGATATGTCCCCATAACAATATATATATATATATATATATATATATATATATATATATATATATATATATAAATTGCATAGGAAAAGTTTCAAGACTTTTTTCGTATGGGCATTTAAAATTGTCGTAGACTCTTAGAAATTCACTATGTTATTGCTATACATCTTATGAGAAGACTGACCAATTTTTATGATTTCAGGTTCAAATCAATAGCTACAGCAGCAAGTGAAATACACCTACTAAAGCCTGATTGTCACAGCTGGTGAATCTTAAAAATGCAATCTGACACTTTAGAAGAACGATATGCAATAAGATTCTGTTTTAAACTTGGAAAAAATGCCATAGAAATGTATGGAATGCTTCAGACTGCTTTTGGGGCATCTTGCATGAATCGAGCATCAGTTTTTGAGTGGCAAGGAAGCCAGGGAGTCTGTGAGGGAGGATGAGAGGTGTGGGTGGAGTAAGGAAGGCAATACATTAGAGTTGATTGGCCAGAGGGTTAGAGTTAGGGTTGCTACGTTGAGCTTTTAAGGGAGTTCAGGAAGAGATTCCTTGGAAAGAGGCCAGCACACTTCAAATCAGGTCAGTGGCATTTCCACCGGGATAATACTCCAGTCCACAACTCCGTCCTTGTCACAGAATATTTGACCAACATGGGCATCAAGACACTTCCTTACCCTTCCTATAGTCCAGACCTTGCTCCCTGTGACTTTTGGTTATTCCCTAAGCTCAGAGGCTGTCGTTATGTGACAGTTGAGGAGATGAAAGAGGCTGTGACGAAGGTCATTGACACGCTCACACAAGGGGACTTCCATTGGGCCTTCCAGACGTTGTTGGAACAGTACAACAAGTGCATTGCAGCTGGAGGAGATTACTTCGAAAGTGACTTGAGTTTTATGTGTGTAC
The DNA here is from genome assembly GCA_963585895.1 of Sepioteuthis lessoniana. Taxonomy (NCBI): domain Eukaryota; kingdom Metazoa; phylum Mollusca; class Cephalopoda; order Myopsida; family Loliginidae; genus Sepioteuthis; species Sepioteuthis lessoniana. The sequence goes on along the minus strand of OY757918.1, from coordinate 52,167,619 downwards.
TATCAATAAAAGTTCCCATACGAAAAAAGTTTGGGAACTTATCGTATGCCCCTCGTATTTATATATATATATATATATATAGTGCAATCAGAAGGAAATTTGAACCTGGTTGAATTGTCATTATAAAATTATTTCGCCGAAGAATATTATTATACTCTCCGTCTCGTCAGATAACTATTACATTTTAGACTTGAAGTTGCAGAACACCAAATGTGGATTACAGCTTATATGTGCATGGTAAAAAAGGAAGACCTACATAAAATCTAAATTCGCCGGCGAGGGCAAAGGGGGTCAAAACAATAAGGTGTAAATCCACACCCAGTGTCTTCGGATGCTGACTGGATATTACTAATATATTCATATATATATAATCCGAGGAAAATAATCATAGGATTAGACTAAGTAATAATCCAAGGTGAATAGGAATATCCGGCTATCAAATGTATAAATGAGAATACATCGAAACTCACGTTCAGAGCGAAAAGATATTTTATAAAACTGAAAGAAAGAAAAATGAAAAATTGAATTTTTTCTTTCAATTTATATATATATATATATATATCGAGATGCTCCTCAAACGGGGTCAGATTGGTTGGAATGAGCACCTTATTATGATGGAGGATTTTATGGACAGTTACGCGGTAAACGTCGCAGACATAAACCTAAGAAACATTCTAAGGATGTCGGCAAAATCAACCATAGTACGCATAATGTACGCTTAGTGGAGACGGTGATCAAATAACAGAAAATCGATCAGTTTGGAAAAAGTGATCTACGAAAGTTGTAAAGCAGATGGTTACAGAACGGATGCTCGAACTCTCGATCTTGAAACGAGCTACTCGGAAACAGGACTTGATCTCGGTCCTAAACGTTTTTCAGCCTGAAGATATTTGTAACATTTGTAGTAATGTCTGTTTGGCTAGAAGTGGAATCCTAGTCATTTGAGACCTCTTAAGAGTAAATAATCGCAAGTTGATCGTACACAGGTCCTTCCTCAGCAACCTACTGGTAATTTGTAGCAATTCTGTAACAAAAAATGTGGTTCTGCAGCAGGTCTGAGAAGCAATATGAGAGTACATGGGGTTAATGTAAACGTCAAAAACAGTTTCTTTGTTAGTCACAGATGCAGCAGGACTTGCAAGGGGGAATTCGAAGTTACAAGCGCTATCACGGGTGTTTTTTGTTGGTTTGAAAAGGTGGTATTCGTCTGTAAAGAAGTGGAAGTTACTATATATATATATATATATATATATATATATATATATATATATATATATATATATATCGTCGTATCACAACTTTACAGTGTGGCTAGACACGAGAGATGCTCCAAGCTAGGATCGAAGCCCGGCTGACTTTTTTTCAGTTGGATATCTTACCCTTAAGATATCGTCATTCACAGCGTAAGCGAAGGAATGTCTTACGTATATATTTTTACATATACCCTATCGTGGCTACCAGATGGCACAATTCATTAGAAGAGCTTTGCATTTAAGCATAGATGCCAGCTAGCAATTCCCCATTCGAGTTCTCAAAGTACTGGGGTGGAGGGGGCATATATATTGTCATCCACAGACTGTTTCGTTGTATTACAGCTCTTCTATCTGCCTAGACACGCGAGATGCTTCAAGTTGAAGTCGAAACCCAGCAGACTTTACGTCAGTCGGATATTTTACTCCCGAGTATCATCCTAAGCGTCAGCGAAGGAATGTTTTACGTCTATATTTTTGCATATTTGCTATCAGCTACCAGAGTGCTTAATTCCTGAGAAGAACTTTGTATTTACGCATATGTAGCAGCCGGCAATTCCCAAATAGAATATATATATATATATATATATATATATATATATATATATATATATATATATATTTGGGGAATCAACTGATTTCTATACTAAAAAGGTGTTTACTTTTGTCCAAAAAATTGGCTCGTGAAGTGGTAATTTTTGTATTTATATTTTTGCATTTATCGACCAATCGGTGCAAGTTTTTAAGATTCCTTGGCTTTCGCAGACAAGAATATTTTACTTGCTAAAATAATTTACGAAATCTTTAATTGGTTTAAAGGGTATCTTTTACAATTAGAATCTTAGATAAATCCTCAACTTTTTCATTTAATTTCGAGCCAACTGCAATCTTATGAGTTAGCAAAAAAATAGGTATCTCTCCTGTCGATAGGGATTTATTTTGTACCTGCACAACAAGTTTCAGTTTATTTCTTTTGAGTGCCAACTTAAGAATACATTTAATTTCAACATCGCTTAATTATCTTAAATTGAACTAATAGGTTATTTTTACTAAGATCTTTTAGTACTGTCCTAAAAAATATCTCGCGTACTGTTTCATTTTGCTTTCAAACTGACATTAGCGTCATAACGTTGTGTTCCCTCTACATGAGACACACTCACACATATATATTTTACACACACAAAATATGTCCATTTAGATGAAGGCTAACAAAAACTCCTATATTTCATGGATGAATCTTCACATTCTCTTTAAAGATATATACGCTCTAACTGATATAATCTTTCCTTAAAATAAAATAAAAACTTTGTATCTTCTGTTTTTCAATAAAACTTTCACTCAATTTAAAGAAATAAAATGTGTGTGTTTGTGTGTGTGTGCGCGCGCACACGTATAGAATCAGAAATATGTTGCATTGAATTTTTAATAAAAGGGTTTTACACTTTATGTAAGCGATGGTTAATCCACTCAGTTGGACAAATATGCTAACATTACTAGAATCTCTATTATATGATCACTTTATAAATTTTATCATTTGTCATAATATCGATAATAGATCGGTCACTGACCGAAGTATGTTATAAGATGCCAACAGCATTTATATCGATTACTTAACTATTTCTCTGATACCCGATTGACGTCGCTTGCTTACTTAAGTTTTAAGTCTGACCAAACAAATACAATTCACCTCGAGGTTATCCGACTTGTTCATTACTCGATCCTCCGAATTAAACCCACGACTCATTAAAGGAAAGAAGTGACTTAATCTATTATAGCTGTTCTCAACCTTTTTATGGGCCTTTTCTGACTTGTAATGTATTTATATGTCCCCTTCATAACCTTTATTAGAAAAGTAAATATCATACTACGAAGATCATTCAATAAATAAGTTTTTTTTTTTTTTGTTTCTGTTTTATTTGAAAAAGCAAGATTTTTTTTTGATTTTTTTTTGAGAATTATTTTGTAATTGGTTTTGAGCAAGAATTATTTTAATCTCACAAAATATTTGTTTAAAGCTACTCAAAATGGTAACAAGTAAAACAGAGTATTCCAGACTTGAACAGAGGTCTGTCCTAAAATTTTTGCAAGCTGGGAAATGCAAATCCTGGGAAATTTACAGAAGAATGTGTGGGATTTGTACGAAGAAGCATGTTTGAGCCAAAATTTTTTACAAACAGACCAAGCATGAGTTTGCCATTACATGCCATAGAAAAGACAGTCAATGGAGTGGAAGCACTGAATCTCCGGCAAAGAAAAAGGGCCTGGCCGCAGTTGTCAGTAAAGAAGATCATGCGGACTGTTTTGGAGAACATGAAAGAACTCATCCGTATTGAGTTCCTTGAAAAAGTTTAACTATAAACAATGTTTCCTATTGCCAACTCCCTTGACAAAATTCACCTTATTTATTGAATAACCGTTGTATTTACATTTCATCAAACTGAAAATATTAGAATTTTAGTTGTTTGAAGGCAGTCAAATATGTTATATTCCTCAAAAGAGGCATGTTACATCTAGTTGAGAATTTATCAACGAAAACCAGGCTCTCTTGGTTGCCATTCCATTGCTCTGACTTTCATGTTTGGACCATTTGCATATTCCAGACTGATATAGTCAATACAATCTCTCGGCTGCTCTGATTTCCGAGTTTGGACCCTTGTTTTCTTAAGTACTTACGCTGATCTGGTTAACACAATTAAAACAAAGATCCCACGGTCGCCAGTCTGCTGCTCTGAAATTTGAGTCAGGCCAATTCCTTAATCAAGTCAAAGCTACAATCAAAATCAAGATCTCTCAGCTGCAATTTCATTGCTCTGACTCAGGAGTTAGGACCCTGCTTAGGCTCATCTGGTTAACCCAATTAAAACAAAGATCCCCACGATCACCAGTCCGCTGCCCTAAAATTTGAGTTAGACCGATTACTTAAAGCTCTGAGGCTGATATAGCTTATACACACTATAGTTCTTTGTGTCAACTCATTTAATCACTAAGACTGATTACCTACTCTAATTTAAGCTCTGAGACTGAATTAGATAATACAATCAATAGGTCTCTCTATCAGCTGGCTACTGGTTTGATTACTAAGACCAATTACTTACTCCAGCTCAAGCTTTTGGTCTGGACTATATAATAAAGTTGAAAACATTTCGAGCGGTAGTTTATTGCTCTTAGCTACGACATTGGTCTGGCAAGTGTCTTGTCATATTATTGCGTCTACAAATCATATGCACGTGTGATCTCGACTCCAATGGTTAACGACTAGGAACCAAAACTCCAAAATATTGCACTTTTTAAAACTTTTGTTCTCGCTTTCAAGCGTCGCAACTCTGCAGTAGTAGCGCCAAAACCCAACATATTGGAGTAAAAGCCAGATTAGCTGAAGCTGGGTGGTAATGTCACAGGATTCGACACAGAAAGTCACTTCAATCAGTCAGTTGTTTTTTGTTTTGTTTTTTGCTCTGTTACATTCATGAGTCAATTCAATATTTTTTTCTTTCTATCTTCATAAAAAATACGTCGAATTTTGAACGACATTCCGCATCGGCAAATGTAGACAAGGAATAGCGGAAAACTGTCAAGATTAAGATTTAATCAGTATATATATATATATATATATATGTGTGTGTGTGTGTGTGTGTGTGTGTGTGTGTGTGTGTGTGTGTGTGTGTGTGTGTGCTATATTTTTAGATAAAAAGTGCTCAATATAAAGCATATATTATTAAGCTAGGATTACGTAGACATAGATTCAACGCTGCTCACCAACTGTCAGTTTCTCGTCTTGTCTCTGCACCAGATACAAATCGACACGAGAAACTGACAATCCATGAACCATTGCTTCTGACTGTGTCTACGCTATCCTGACTTATATATAGTCGTGGCGTTCGTGGCATAACGGTTACCATTAGGAAAGGTATGCATCCAACTATTCTCTCTCCGGCTAAGGCTAAATAGAAGGACAGATTTGGCTCTTTAACCTTGGTATGGCAACAGGTCTAAGAAAATTAAAACCTGTTAAACTCCGCTTTAAAAATCAGCCTTGTGTCGCATCCTGCTTATGCGGAGGGTTTTATATATATATATATATATATATTTGTGTATTCAAAAAGTATCACGCTTTGTAGCCGAGTCTTAGAATGCGCTATAGTATACTATATAGAGGGTTAAAAAAAGACTCAAAACGGGTATCCCGGGTATATCACTTAACTACATCGAATGCTGAGACTCCAGTTCTGGAGATCTGAGAGTGTAGAATACTCCTTCATAGAGATTACTCCCATCTCCAATCAGAACTAGAGTGATAGTACCGATGAGAGTCCTACCTCTTGGTCAAATAGAACTATTGTATCATTTACTTAGGATTATTGTCATTTGCTTGAAACCATGCAGCTGTATGGAAATTATTTGTATTCAGTTGGAATATTTTGTTCTCATATAAGCGAGAGAAAAAAAATCTAAAGAAACATATACACAAAAAAATGATATAAACGTGAATACATAATCTCTCATTGTGAAATAACCATAGACAAGTTAATATGCCGTTAGAATCAATCAATCATATTGTCAGGCGGGTGGCCTTACTTTCTCAAAAATAAGCATTCTGAATTCAAGTCCTCCTCAGTAGTTGATCCCCCACTAGGAATAGCTGAGGCAAATGTCCTAGGATTATATATATGCGTGTGCATGTGCGTGTGTGAGTGAAAGAGAGAAAAAATAAGAGGAAAAGTGGATAAACAGGTTAAACCAATCATTCTGATGAAGTCTTTCTAAAATAATAACGAAATATCATTGTAAAATCTGTTGTCAGTGTTTTGGTTTATCCATTTTTCCACATTTTTCTCCTCTAGTCAGATTTACCTAAATCTACCATTTCTCCATATATATATATATATATATATATAGTCATACACAGACAAACTGTTTCATTGTATCACAACTCTTCAGTGTGGCTAGACCCGCATGATGCTTCAAGTTAGGATCGATATATATATATATATATATATATATATATGAAATCAGAAATAGATATTTTTAAAGATTATTCGTGTTGAATTGGAATATTTGAGGTAATATTGCTTTAAATTATTTGTATTAAGTTTTCTTTGTTAAACAGCATATCAATCTTTATGGGTAATTTAATGCCGAAGTCCTTCTTGTAGAAAAGCAATAGTAGTACTATCTAACCAAGAGCCGAGGAGTAAGGGGGTTCAATGCCATTCTCAAGGGTATTAGTCTGGATTTCGAACTCTCTTACTACGACGTTGTAGTCCAGTACGTTAGCCACTACGGCACGGGGACTACCCCTGTTGGTATTAAGAATTAATTGAAGCTATAATTGTTTACTGAGGATTATCATTATTTGTTACTTGAAATCCTTTAACTGTGTGCAAACAAATGACTGTTATTAAATAGAAATAATTACTTGAAACCATTTAATTATTAGTATTAGATAGGAAAACTTGAAACATTGTGCAATTTTTTTCTAAGATAGGATTACTTGGAACAAATAACTGTTGGCAAAAAACTCTTAAACAACTGCGCTAAAAAAATGTAAATTTCAATGTTCAGTGAGAGTAATTCCCTTATTTCTAGGCATAAAATAACCCGAAACAAGTCGACATACCGTTAAAATAAATCAAGCAATCAATTAATTAATCAAAAAGTATCGAGAGTGAAACTGTATTTACCAAAGAAAAAATGAACAATGAACGAAACATTATTTTTTGTGGTGTGTTCAAAAAGTAACGAAAATGACTCTAAATGGATTTGAACTTAAAACTTTTTATCTACACAGACACAAACATAAACACACATATACACAAATACATACATATATGGATGTAGCTATGTGTCAATTTATACTAATTTATTCTGTTCTTTTTATTATTTTAGGCAAAGTGCTAAATATTATAAAAACAGAACTTACGAAATGAGCTGGGCATGGCTGCGAAAAGGAAACCTTATGAGATAAACTGATAACAGTAGAAAATAATGCCGTGAGGATTGATTATACCAAAGCGAAAATCGATAATATGCAACAGATTAGTAAGTTTATATTATGTGGTGACAGATATAAAAACAGTCTATCACATAATAAGCAAATGCAACGAACAGACACAAAAGAATACAAGAGTAGACATGACTGGGTAGGAAAGGTAATCCACTGGAATTTGTGCAAGCGATTAAAATTTAACCAGACAGATAAATGGTATATGCAAATAACAGATTCTTTCATAGAAAATGATATTCATAAAATTCTCTGGGATTTTGTAATACAAACAAATCGCCTAATCCTGGCTAGACCTAGAATTAATTAACAAGAAAAGAAGAACTTGCCATCTTAGGAATCTGAATCGTTCCAGTGGACCATAGGGTAAAAATAAAAGAAACTGAAAAGATAAACAAATAAGTAGATCTTACTAGAGAACAGAAGAAGCTGTGAAACATGAGGGTGACGGTGATACCAATTGTAGTAGGCGAACTTGGAACGGTCCCTAAGACGGGAGAAATTGGAGATTGGAGGAAAAATCGAGACTATCCAGACCACAGCACTGGTAAGATCAGTTAGAATATTTAGAAGAGTCCTGGGAACCCGAGGAAACTTGTCACTCAGTCCTCAGTGAAAAGCTACTAGTTTAAATTGGTGTGAAAAACTGTCTTACAGTGAAAATAATGATAATGAAAATATCGACACGAAAAGTAGTTCACCACCCCCAAAAAACATTAAAAACAGTTAAGAACAATGATAAAGAGGTTTTCTTTTAGGTGAGAATATGACATCAGGTGAAACCATGTACAAAAATGGATACATGGGCAAGAAGCAGGGAAAATCAGAACATCCATTTGAATAATTGTATTGAAAATGAAACATGTGTCATGGACTAACAAATAAATTAAAATTATCACTCATCATCATCATCAAGTCGAGCTCCTAGCGCGAATTTCCCTGACTCTTTCTCACTCACTCACTTTCTCTCTCACACACTCTCTCTCTCTCTCTCTCTATTCGTCCCTATCATCCATCGCTCTTGGCAGGTCTTCCAGAGTATATCCAATGTCCATACAGTGCTGCTGTCGTTCTTGTTAGTCAGCCAACCCTGGAACATCCATGGGAACGTCCATGTTACTTCTCCAGCAGTGTCCCGCATGTCTTCTTCGTCTAATTTGGATGATTTTAGAAATGGGACGTAAGTGGCCGTACAGCTGCTGCCTTGTGGAACGTTGCTTCCATGATTTGTTCAATATAGCACGTAGCATTCTTGAGCAGCTTCCGTCTAGCTTTTTCTCTATACGCTTTGTCAGCGTCCATAAGGTGCATCTGTACAGTAGTATTGACACAACCGCTGCTTGGAACGAATCCTGCTTCATTTCATCGGATATAACAGACCTTCATATGATCAATAACTTATCGATAGGCGCATATTGATGTCACTTTCAGTCGATGAGACGCTGATGCCGAGGTACGTGAACTTGTACACTAATATCAGAGAACCGCCATTTTGAGTGGAGATGGTTCCTTCTTGATTAAAACACACGTTTTCGCCACATGGAGGCTAATGCCTCCTGCTGCTTGCTCCTAGCTATGCAGCTGCAATTCAGCTTGGGTAAGTGTATTTGCAAGAAACGCTGTGTCATCTGCATAGTCTGCGTCCGTAATGGTTTCTGCAGGATATCGTCTGCTCCTTGCTTTTTTTTTTAGGTAAAGCTATTTTCTTTTATCAGATCTATCGACATTCGAAATACATTGTCGAGGCAGATTAGAGGCATATATTATGCTAATTATCTCCTTGCAGAACTCCAGCAACAATCTTGAGGAAGCTTGTCTCCATCGGGAGTGCGAACCTTGACTTTCGTGTTACTATAAAGCATCATTAAAGTTGTAACAGTTCCTTTGGAGAGACCATAAGCTAGAAGTATTTGCTATTCTCTCTTTGTATGGAATATTTAATGTCTTGGAGAATTCTACAAACAATAGTGTTGTCTCGAAGTTTTTGCCCGAATTGCTTTTATAATTCGACGGATTGCTAGAATCTGTAATGTTGCGAATTGATTTTTTTCGAAAGCTGTTTTGATTTTTCTAAGAATTTTCTCAATTTCAGGTTCGATGCGATTGAGAAGCAGAGCATTATAAACCTTAGCTGCTACATAAGTAAGAGTTATGCCACTGTAGTACTTAACAATTCCGAGGTCACCTTTCTTAGGGAAGAGAAGAATGCAGCCTTTTGCCCATAATTATTATTATCAGATAGATAGATAGATAGATAGATAGTGAACTAACCGCTAAATAAAGCGTTGTCGTTAACGCGTTGGACTGTGACTTCATAATGAGTAAGTTCGATCTCCAATCACTCTATTATGTTTACTTTCAGACGAAAACCTTAGGAAAATGTATGAACCCCTTATCCCTACTCCAGCAATGGATTAAATAGAAACACTACTGTTCTTTTACAAGGATCACTTTGACATTTATATGCAGGTAAACAAAAAGACCAAACTGCTAGATAAAATATAAAAAGATCTAAAACAATCATAAAACAGGCAAAATTATTCGAGTACTCAATACAAGAAAGCACAGAGCAATATTCCAATAATAGAATATTAATATGATTTTAAAATATGAAATAATTTCACTTAAGACTCCAGTTTTTATGAAAAGGATCTTCAGGTGAGTCTATGCAACCAATACATTGCGACAAACATGAAAATATTGATTTTTAAAAAATGTCACCATTTTACGAATGAAGAATTCAGACCCTACAGAAAGGTAAATAATACCCAAGTTTACATGAATTTCTCATCTAATCAGTATCACGCTGTTTTCAAACAACCCTAATGTCAGTAAGCAACAGATCATCTGTAAACTCATGTAATTGCAGAGTCTTTGAATAGGCAAAAGCATAATATGAAACAGCCTTTAAAAAGTGGATAGAAAAATATAAATTTTGTTTGCAATGAAAATATTACTAATTACTCTCAAAGAAGAAGAAACAGAAGCAGACATATAACTCAGCAAAAGCAAAAAGGCGAGAAAAAGTTCTTGAATTTAACAGACATTTTCCTAAAGAAAACAAGCAGTACAAACTTACAATGAGGATCAGCCATCGCTGTATGGATAATGTACCAAACATTATCTAAAAAAGAAAAAAAACTAGAGAAGAAATACAAGAGAATCCGTCTGTAATTATAGACGCAAAAATGTCCTTTACAAAAAAAATCCTTACCTGAAAATAAGGTATATCAAACAACTTTGAAAAATGTGTGAGTATTGAATAGGATTATCATTGTAGCAACAAAGGAACCTTGGAAACAAGGGTTTTAAAATCACAAATTATCCTTCCAAAATTGATACTACACAAATAGCACGACATTGTCTAAATATTCATGGGAATTTAAAAAATATATAAATTGCGTAGAACTTCAACTCGAATGACAAAAAAAGAAAACACGAGCGCATACATGCAATGAGGAATCAAAATCATGGATAAGTTGCTGAGAGTTATCCAAATGCAGACTCGAAAACGGGTGACCCCTTTCAAATTTACCGAGTTGCAGAAAAAATGTGTTCAACATATTACAAGTTTAGATCACCTGACATATTTTAATCGGTGATTAGCGTTTTAAATTAGACATACTGCATTATTGTTTACGTTACATGAAATGAGTAAAATATTTGGACGAAAAAAAATTCATTTAATTTTGCTCCCTATCTGAAGACTGACATTCATAAGACTTGGGCAGTTAGAAAACTGCAAATTGTCATAATTTATATATATATATATATATATGTGTGTGTGTGTGTGTGTGTAGAGAGAGAGAGAGAGAGATAAAGAAGGAGAGAGAGGTGCCCATGGTGTAATGATTACCTTCAAAGAAAATAGACACGGTGACCTGAGTTCAAATCAGAAACGAGGCTGTTTGAATTTCACATTTCACTAATACCCTTGGGAAAGGTATGAAATCAACTATTCTCCTCTAACTAGGGATAAATTGTAAGACAGACTGGGCTCTTTAAACTTGGTATGGCAACCGGTCTAGAAGAAGGAAAATACTGAATAAAAGAGTCTGTTAAGCACTTTAAAATTGAACTCGTGTCACATCCTGTTCCAATAAAGGACTTGGATATATTTCTCTCTCTCTCTCTCTCTCTCTATATATATATATATATATATAATGTTAAGTCAGCGACCTTAGTCGAGGGTGAACCGAAGGATCCCTTTTGATACATTTATAAACAATGAGTATATACAACAATTGTATATATTTACGTTGGGATGGCTTAGACAGGCCTGATGAGCATATTGGCGATTAACGGTGTCAACGCAATCGAACCCTTCTAGGGTTATTTTATGCCGAAAAGTTAGGTTCTCGCGTTTCTAGTACGTTCATATTTGCAATTTTTCTGTTGTCGTTTCTGAAGAGTCTTTTTTTTCCATATGTTTAATTGATATCAAGTTTTTCTATATATGATATGAATAATTTACTGACAGTTGTGCGGCTTCAAGGGTTTCAGTTTCTTTGTTTAATGGAATGGCAACCTTCGTGGGTTATTTAATGCCAAATCTCTCTCTGTAGAACATTAGTGGTACTATTCTAGCCATAGCTGGAGAATTAAGGGTTTCATAGCTTTCCCAAGGATATTAGTTCGAAAGAGAACCTTAATGCTCGACTGGAATTCGGACTCGTTTACTAAGATGCCGCAGTCCAGCACGTAAACCACTATAGCACAGGAGACTCCTTCTGTCTCACTCTTGATTATCAATAGATATCTATTTGTGAGTGTGTGTGTGTGTGTTTTAAATGCAAGCTATGTGTTACCTAGCCGTATCTGCCAGTATGCTAATGTTGGACTATTACTCCAACCCATGTTGATATTTCTATCTCCGTATGCATGTCACGTGCATGGGTGTATTTGGAAATTCAATTGTTTGTCAGTGTTGTCGGTAAAAAGTACGCTCATGTTCCAGGCTTCTTCCCATATGTATTCTCTCTCTCTCTCTCTCTCTCTCTCTCTCTCTCTCTCTCTCTCTCTCTCTCTCTCTCTCTGTAGTGACCTAAAAAGAAAGATACCAAATGTATTGCCGAAGTTCCATTTGATCTTTGCTGGATGCCCACCTGCTGTTGTTACAATTTGAAGAAGCTTTTGTGCGTTTTATGGAATAATTAACACCGGTACAAACAATTACATCCGCTCAGGTGAAAAGGTGGGCAACTTGCTTACATTTATCGCAAACAAACAAATGTGGCCGTTTGATAATCCAGTAAGAAGTTGATATGTAATGTATAACGTAAATTCTGAAATGGGTAAATACCCCCCCTCCATGCGCATGTTATACGAAATGGGTACGGGTTCAAATTCTGGACGAAACTGTTAGCAATTTATATAGTGCTAATACCGTTTAGAAGAGTATGAATCCAGCTATAAGCTGGCGACCGTTGCCGAGGGTGACACGAATGCTCCCTTTTCGATAGGTACTACACCAAGGTGTAGGGGAGGGCGCTACCCCTTTCCCTAGATTGCTCAACTTTACCCTTGATACGTACCTTATATTGCTGAGTATTAAGCAAGGAGGTATCAAGTACCATTTTTAAAGTCTTTGGTGTGACGCGACCTGGGATTGAACCCAGGTCTCCCGGACCATTGGCGAACACTCTACCTACTAGGCCAATAAGCCGGTCGCCAGCTATACTAACTTATATATTCGTGGCGTTTGTGATGTAACGGTTACCATTGGGAAAGGTATCATCCAACTAATCTCCCTCCAGTTATGGATAAATAGAAGGGCAGATTGGACTCTTTAAATTTAATTTTAATTTTAATTTAATTTCTAAAGCTCCTGGGTAATCTTATCCCTGAATATAGTTATACTGGGTTGGGGGAGTAACAAAAATTGCATCTCCTACTGCTGGTATACATCATTTAAATAATACTAAATTAAACTTGGGTATAATTTTCCCGTGTTGATTGGTTGATTTAAACGGAATCTCAACGTGTCAAGAGTTATGTTATGGCAAGAGATTAAAAAGTCGTTTTCATTGTACGTTTGTATTTACATATCTCGTGTAGTTCTTTCTTAAAAGGACTTTTTAAATATTGTCCTATGGAATCTAAATAATTTTTAAACAAATCTCTTTGACCCATAGATGGGACCCTAACAGGTACAACTCGCTGGGAGTAATGGCAATGAAAGAGTACTCCACATTCCCTAGATCTCCAGAATTAGAACTTCATCATCACATGCAGTTTATTGTCATACTCAGGATATCCCTTTTAAGGGGTTCTTAACCCTCTACAGTTGATACAGTCTGTGTATTATAATCACTGTCGACAGGGCTGTTTCTTACATTGTTCAAGACAGTGATACATTGTATCCCGAGTAAACAGCTACTTCAGCAATTTCTCCGAGATAAAATGCTTTCCAAAGCTACCTGGTAATTGCATCCCTAAATATATTTGCTCTGAGATGTAATTACAAATGAATGCACCGACCCTTGGTATACACCACTCAAACAATACTAAATTAAACTTCGATAAAAAAAAAATTCCGCATCGTTCAAGATTAAGATGCATTGTATCGATCGAAGACAGGTACGTCAGCTAGTCTCTGAATAAGCCTTGAACTTTTTATTTTTTAGATAAAAATCTGTGAAGAGTAAGATTTTTGTTCTCGTTTGAGAGTTTGGGTTTTGGATCTTCTTGAACAAAACTACATGACATTGTTCAACAGGTACGAGTAACAAGAACCTTACCCCTCTCGATAGCCCGTCTCTTACTCTAGTCAATCTTCCAACAAATTGGAAACGGGGGGGGCTAAAAACTCTTCCTTAAATTTTTCCTGGCGTTTTAATTTGGCAGTAATGTAACAGTAGCAACATGGTTTGGGGGGGGGGGTCTGATTGGTGGTTTTAGCCGACCAATGGTATTCAGTAACCACGTAACGAACAAATCAGGACAAATATTGTCTCTTAATTAAACCAATGCAATAACAATTAAGGAAGCTGTGAAAATAATAAGTAACATTTAAATGTGTAAAAAGAAATCTAATTATAGATAAAATCATTTTTCGCCTTTTCGTCTATGGCATAAAAAAGAAAGTAGTTTATGGATTCATGTGAAGGATGCAATTTAATGACTATCATAACACTTAAACGAGGAGATGCAGGAAGCTTAACGGCTAATGGAACAGAAAATGGAAAAGGTGAACCGAGTTCAAATTCCTATTGGGTTGGGTTGGTTTGGTATCTGTGAAGATAAAAGGGTTTATACCGTTTCCAAGTGTATTAATGCTATAGTGAACGTAATAGCGTAAGTTCGAACTCGCGTATTACGATGTCGCAATGCAGCATGTTAACCACTTCACAACTGGGTCTCTCCTGTTGTTTACCAACAAAGGAATGAAGAGACCGTAACACATCCCTTTATAAAAATGTAACTCCCTCTTCTTTATTACTCGAGAAGGCGAAATTGGCGGTAAGTGTGAGAGAGAGAGACAGAGACGAAGAACTTGGACTAAGACTGATGGAGCACTGCTATAATTGACCCCATATCTTCTTAACCATTCAGAGTCCCATTTGGTACATCTTCTGCTTCTCGGCCGTGGAGGGCAGGCCTGCCCTCCACCTCTGGGCACTTGACTGCTCGCTTTCCCGACTGTCTCTCTTGACTGACCGTCTATCTGTGGGTATCTGTGTATATACAATATTTATAATGCCTACACGTTCTTTCCGATTCTCTTTCCGGCTTTCAACTCTGGTGATCTACTTCCACAGTTCTCTTGTTCACCCAGCTGGAAAATCCTGATAACGGAATCCACAATAACCCACTGTAAAGGGTCAATATGTAACACTCCCACCCATGAAATAAGTAATTAAAGTTGGCGACTGTAGTCAAGGGCGACCCGAAGGTTCCCTTTTCAGTGGCATAGCTACTACACAGAGATGTAGGGTAGGGCGCTACTCCTTCCCCTGGATTGCACTACTTTACCCTTAATACGTACCTTATAATGCTGAATGTTAAGCAAAGAGGTATAAAGTTCCATTCTTTAAGTCTTTGGTATGACTCGACCTGGGATTGAATCCCAGTCTCCCAGGCCTTTGGCGAACACTCTACTGGGCCATTAGCCTAACGAGTAGAGACCGAGGTTCAATCCCAGGTCGAGTCATACCAAAGATTCAAAAAATGGTTCTTGATGCCTCCTTGCTAAGCACTCAGCACTATAAGGTGAGGATCAAGAGTAAAGTGGAGCAATCCAGGGAATTGAGTGGCGCCCTCCGTTATACCTCGGTGTGGCAGCTATTGAAAAGGGAGCCCTCGGGTGACCCTCGACTGAAGTCACCAACCCATGAAATACTGGCTGTTAATTTCGTAGTAATGCTCTTCAAAAATCCATGGCATGATTTGGTTTATTTGTTTAACGGTATAGCAACTCCTTGTTAATAGTTGAATTCCGAAATTTGATTTATTTTTAAATGTTTGCAAAACAGAGCAGTATAAAAACGGATATATCATTAATTCACAATTCTTTTGGAATTTGTAGATGTACATTTTCTTTTTGAAGTAGAGGAATTACATTGTGAATTGAATTACTTCGACTAGAAAATTCGGCGAACTCTTGCGCGTGACATACGGAAACACAGGACAGCTGTTTCGACCTTGTTAGGTCTCATCGGCAGTGTATACCGTGATCTCCGCCACAGAACGCAAAGACGAAACTCTACCACTGAGCCATCAGTCCAAATCGCACACAATTGATGCCAAATTAAATAGTAATGGTAATTGCGCAGCCAATTAACCTGAATGTGCCTTGCAAGTTATGTCCGTACACTTTACAGAGGACACGGTCACCTCCAGGGCCAGGTTTTCCCAAGAGGATTGGAAATACGCATCCGCGTAATTATTATAATCTCAAGGGCAAGGATATAAATTTACATTTTCTTTTTTTAAGTAGAGGAATTATATTGTGAATATTGGAGTTTGTATAACTACAGAGCGCGATGGGTCAACTGCTGTCTCAATTATGCAAAAAAGAATAAAAACACTGACATCTCAATTTATAAGATATATTTACCAAAATTGCATGAAAATATATTGAAAAATAAAGATTAAATCTATTCTAAGAAATTGACATTGGCTCCAACAACAGCCTCCAGACGACATCAGTATCTCCAGCAAGCCTTTCCGACGGTTTCCTTGTTTAAATTGGTAAATGCTGCCGTTATCCTTGCCTTCAGTTCATCTTTGGTGTTGCCCGGGGTTTTGTTGGTCTCTCACTTAGCCACACCCACACCCACACATAATAATCAAGGGATTATAGTCTTGGAAGTTTATGGGTGATCTGGCTGCAGAAATATTCTGACACACGATTCTGGGTTTTTCTGCTAGTGTGGCATGGCGCAAAATCTTATGACCAGAGGCAGGGTCTTCCAGTATTTATCCTCTTGATCCTGGTCAGTACTACCTACTCCAGTTGCTTGATGTAAGCCTCCATGTTGAGTATGAGGCCATGTTTAAAGATGAATTGAGGAATAACGTCACCATCACAAATGACCACGCCAAACACCTTGATGTCGACGGGGGGTAGATTTCATTAATATAAACCTGACGCACAAACAATCCAAAATCTTCGATTTAATGCTTTCTTGGTAAATATCAAGAAAGTTAAAGCGCTGGGCGACAGCTTGGGAGTAAGCGAGTTGGAACTTCAGACGTGCTAATTACGTCCATTTTTTTACTAATATCCGTAGGAAGGATATTGAACTTTTTTATCCCCACCCCCAGCATCACTGCTGTTCTCTACAAGCATGGTTTTGGCATTTGATAATCCACGAAAGTTTATATGCCATTAAAAAAACAAAAAAAAAACCGAACTCAGAGTGTGCCAGTTTATCTTAGAATGATTATATATACATATATATATTGAAAAATAACCCGAAGAAAGAAATATACTTGGTGTGAATGAAGATTTATTGCTGAAACGTGTTTCGATTTAAATATTTTGCTTACGTACAAGTTTTCCAATTTAAAAGTATAATAATAATAATAATAATAATGACTATTATGTCAATTGTAATTGAAGCTCTTGGTACTGTCAACAAAGGATTGTACAAGGACAGGAAGACTTGGAAATAACGGGACAGGTGAAGACTGTCCAAACTGCAGCATCGCTAACATCGGCCAGAATACTGAGAAGAGTCCTGGAGACAGGAAGAAACTTGCAGTCACTCAAACTTCAGTGGAAAACTATCGGCTAACGCTGATATGAAAAATTCCCAAGGAATAAAATAATAATAGAAATTATGTTTTACATGCCAGCTAAAAACTCGTCTTGAGCTTGCATGTTAAACATAATTTCTATCATTATTATTATTATTTTATTTTTATACTTAAAATAATTTCAAATAGAAAAACTTGTATCCTGGCAAAATACGTAAATCGAAACACGTGTCTGCCATAAATTTTTATACGCACCAAGTATATATTTCTTTCTTTTATCTATTTTTCACTGTTTCATTTCATTTGTTATCATATATATATATATATAATAAGATATAGCGTTATTACTTTTTGCAAAAGAATGAATTTAACTATTCTCCCTCCAGCTATAAGTAAATAGTAAGGTGTACTGGGCTCTTTAGCCTTTGTATGGCAACCAGCCAAGAAGAAGGAAAACTGTGGAAATTGATTTTATGTCACATTCTACTCGTGCATATATCAAATTGTGCTAATAGCACTGGGTTCCCTGGACTCTCTGTCTCTCTCTCTCTCTCTCTGTCTTCCCGTCTGTCATTATTATTTATGGCTCCAAGCAGTTTCTCCATCCTACATCCTGTGTCCGCACAGAGCAGATGTAAGTCCTTGCTGCCGGCCAACACGGGTGCGGCCAGGTGTATCCATGAGAGAATATCGCTGAGTTCGTTCTTACTTAACATACTGTGCCCAGCATGTATTATTTGTATTATTTTGGGTGTTTTGTGAGATAGGAGGTAAGTGGCCGTACAGATGATGCATTGTGGAACGTTGCTACCAGGATTTGATTTGAACAGCACGTAGCATTCTTCTATAGTTCCAATCTAGCTTTTTCTCCATTCGTTTCTTTATCGTTCGAGTGGCTCATCCATACAGTAGTACCAACAGAGCCACAACCCGGAAGAAATCCCGTCTTATTTTATCGGAAAGATCAGATTTCCATATGGTCGACGACTTATCAATAGCATTTTATACCTTCCTTATCCGTATGTTGACATCGCTTTCAGTACATGAGATATTGCTGCCGAGTCAAGTGAACTGTTCAAGTTAAATAAAGATGATTCTTTCCTGTTTATAACATATGAACTCTGTCTTATTTGTGTTCACGTAGATGCCAGTGCCTCTCTTTTCTTTCTTTCTTTTTCGTTTTTTGGCTTCAGACTACGCAGCAAAGATTCGGCTTTGGCAGGTGTATTTGCAAGTAATGCTAGGTCATCTGCGGAGTTTAAATCTGTCATGGTTTCTGCGAGATATCGCCCGCTTCTTATCTTTTTTTTATGTGAAACCATTTACTTTTATTAGATTTATTGACATTTGTAGTACGTGATCTACGCAGATTACGTATATTTATCTCCTTGCAAGACTCCGGCAATAATCTAGAAGAATCAATATCGGCATCGGGTGAGCGAACCATTACTTTCGTGTTTTTTGTAAAGCATCATTATAGCAATAAGAGTTTCTTTAAGGAAACCATATGCTAACAGTATTTACTCCATCTTTTCTCTGTGTATGGAATCAAATGCCAAGGAGAAATCTACAAACAAATGTGTTGTCTTTATATTTTTGCTCGCACTCGTACTTCTTAGTGATTCTGAAGTCACCTTCTTGGAGAAGGGGAGGATGCAGCCTTTTGTCAATTTCTCTGTTGTTTTTATTTTTAAACTGTGTTACATAATCGAAGAAGTATGTTGTTAAATTTCCATACCCAGTTTTTCGCGGGGCGGGGTCAGTATTGGGTCAAGTTTTTCCACCGTCAAATGTCCTAGTTTAACATTTAGTTGGCTATTAATAATTTTTCCGGTAGGTTTATTAGTGGTTTCAGGAG
Organism: Sepioteuthis lessoniana; assembly: GCA_963585895.1. NCBI lineage: Eukaryota > Metazoa > Mollusca > Cephalopoda > Myopsida > Loliginidae > Sepioteuthis > Sepioteuthis lessoniana. Next base: position 52,148,307 of record OY757918.1, on the reverse strand, counting down.
AGTTTAAAATCAGATTCTTTAAATGTTCTTTCTGCTGCTGTATTCTTTCTTCTTGACTGGTAGATTTTATTTTTGTTCTCGGAGTGCTTTTTCTTTCGCTCACTTCATTTATTAACTGCCATGCTAATTGTGATTGTCTATCTTCGACTGAATTTCTGATTTTATTGATTTGGCCTCGAATGTCTCCTAGTAGTTCTTTTTGGTATATACTAATTAGTTCTCTCTGGGCTTTCTTGAGTTTCTGTGCATTGGCGTTTGTTGGAGTTCTTTTATTAAGGACGATTTTTTCGTGTTATCTCGTTTTTCCCTAACTGATATTGACACCCATGAAACTCTACATTTGGCTTTTGGTTTGGTTTGGTTTAGTTTGGTTTGGTTGGTATACACTCGGCTGCGGCTTCTATGTTGACGGTAACAATTTTTCCTATTCGTCATTTCGAATATATCTTTCAGATGTTTTCAAAAGAGTATCAAAAGAGTATTTCTTACAGTTACCATTTATTGATTGCTTATAGCACTATTGGTAGGTAAGAACCAATTATTGCTGAGACGTTTCTATGATCGGAAGACACTCCATCAAAGGAAGAGTTAGGGGAATTTTTTTTAAAAAGCAGAAAAAAATTTTTTGAATATTTTTCGATAAATGAAAGCTCTGCATTATTTGGAATTGTTTTATGGCAAAAATTATTCAAATCTCTCAATAATATTTGTTTTGAGACTATTCAAAATGTCAGGATTTCAAACAGAATACTCTAAGCTTGAACAGAGGTCTGACATTAAATTTTTGGTGGCTAAGAAGTACAAATCATGTGAAATTTACAGAATAATGTTATGTGTATGCTGAAATTTTGAAAATTGAGGTACAGTCGGTGTATTCTACTGCCCCAGCCAACTGAGCAAGTCTTGAAATGTAAGCAGTGATGAAACAAATGTCTTTTCATTAACAAACATATTCATGAAAACTTTTTTCAAACAATAGGTATGTGTCGATTCTTTCGTTCATAAAACAAATTTACACAGATGTTTGTAGAGTAATGGTTATCGTCGTCGAAAAAAGATACGACAAACCGAGTTCAAATCCTGTATGAAACTATTTGCATTTTGTTGAGCGTTAATACCCAATTACCCCACGCCTCTAGATATGGATAATAAGTAAGTTGATATGGCAACCGGTCTAGGAGAAGGAAAACCGGGAATTCAAACCTATTAAACTCCGCTTTATAAATTTGACCTTTTGTCGCATCATGCTCGTGCGGGGGGGGGTGATAAATACAAAACACACACACACACATACACACACATATATATGCATCTTTGCTCATGAGCCAACAATAAAATCAAATATAAAATTGTAGTTCTTTAAAATTAAAAGGTGACAAGCCTTGGACATCCCCAGTCATATGATCATATAATAGCTATTCTTCTCTCTCTCTCTCTCTCTCTCTCTCTCTCTCTCTCTCTCTCTTTTAAATTTGTTTATTTAGTGTATATCTTGCGACAGTCATTGGCCTTGTCTCTCATTATTACTCAGATATTAATGGCCAAAACAGGTGATAATGTTCGTCTTAACAAGCGCGTCATAAAACAAAAACGGAATCAAGCAATAAAGTGTTAAATGTTGTTTTAAAAAGATCAGAAGTTCAACCAAAACAAAACAAATACAAAAGTCGATTGATAAGTAAGGTCTAGCATTTTGGCGTCGATGAAATAGAAACATGTTTGCACATATTTTAAGGTGTTGACAGAAAATACTTTTAAAAACATAATTATAAAAATAATCAAAATTAGATATTGATTTGATTTAGTTTGGTTGTGATTTATGGACTATCAATTTTTGTACGTTATTTAATGCCAAATTCTGTTTATACGAATGTATTATATGATTTGTAAACGAACATTTTGTAGGTAATTTTTTAACGAAACAGAGCCTTGTGCGTGTGTGCGTGTGTGCGTGCGTGCGCTTACAATTCAACGTTTACGAGGAGGTGTCTTCGTAGTGTAATGGTTAAAGCGCTGGACTCTGGAATCGTAGTAAGCGAGTTCGAACTCCAGTTGCGCTATTACGTTCATTTTCGGCCAAATACCCTTGGGAAATTTATGAACCCCCTTATCCTCCCAGCTATGAGTTAGATATCGTCACTGCTGTTCTTCTAAAAGGATGGCATTGGCATTGAATAACCTACAAAGGTTGATATGCCATAAAACAAAGAAACATAATCAAAGGTTACAAGTAACGCTATTTATTGTTTCACACAGTTAAATGGTTTTCAGTACTGCTATCTAACACTAATAGTTCTATTTGCACACAGTTAATAGTTTCAAATATTGCTATGAAAAACTAATAATTCTATTTTACTCAGATATATGACTTTAACAGGTACTACCACTCCCAGCCAGAGGGGACCTGGGAGTAATGACAATTTCCCAAAATTCCGGGACAAGAGTCTTGCTATCAGGTGGTTTAGTGTCATAACAGGACACTCGTTGGTAGACGAGGTCTTACACCTCTGCAGAGATGCAGTCAGCGTATTCTACAGCCCTAACCGACTGGACTCATTAGATATTGACACTCACGATACTCAGTTTTGTTGAGAAAGACTTGTGTTTTAATATTGCAACTTACTGTCGACTCATCTCAAAAAGAACTCTATAAAACTTTCCGACCTGTCGGAGGGGTTTACTGTACCTCGGCATATTTTTACGTCAGCTGCAGTCACTGGAGTCTTCTAAAAACATGGTTATAATGACAATATATACATCAGCTCACATACATTAATAAAAGCATTTCTATCAATCGACCTGCCGGCAAGTTTTAGAATATACTGACTGTATCTCCTTCCGAGGGGTAAAACCTCTCCTGCAAAAAAAGGAATGTCCTAGTTGTGACTGTAAACGGCATCAGATGGAGAGGCTCCTGTCCTAGAGATCTGGGGAGTATCAAGTACACCTTCGTTGAAATTATTCCCAATCTCATTCTGACCCGAAGTAGTTGGATCTGTTAGGGTCCTATCAATGGGTCAAATTGTTCTGTTTGCAAATTATTTGTATTTGATTGGAGCTTGTGGGCAAAAAACCTTTAAGAAACTACACAAAAAATATAAATACGAACGTACAATGAACGTGATTCCTTAACCCCAAGACATGAATTTACTCTCAATGAATTGAAATGCCATTATGAGGATATGTTAGGTTTGGTTTTGTTTTAGGGCATATCAACTAAAAAATAAAATCATCCTCTGATGAGCTTGGATTTTTTTATATTTGTACGTTCTCATATATATATATATATATATATATATATATATATATATATATATATATATATTGTCATCCACTGACATTCTGTTCTCGTTGTATCACAATTCTTCAGTGTGGCTAGATACGGTAGATGCGTTGAGCGGGAATCAAAACCTGGCAGATTTTATGCTAGTCACATTTTTATACTGCCGAATATCTTACCCCAAAGCTACTGTGCCTCTCAGCGTAACTGAAGGAACTTTATGCATATATTTATTTACATATATGCTTATCGGCTACCAGAGTGCTCAACACATGAGAAGATCTTTGCATTTACGCGTGTGTGGTACCGGCAATTCCCCACACTTAAGACTATCTGAATTATATTGACATTCACTAGACATAGTTTGGTAGATAAATGCCTAAAGTTTATCCTTGCAACTTACAACTGACTCTTCACTGAACATTAGACACTCCATAAACATATCTTCATAATGCTTCAGAATTTCTGTACAAAAATCACAACATAGTTTTTTTCCTGGTCATTTAAACGTTGTAATAACTGTAGTTTGTAAGGAATCATCCTCAATCATTTCTAAAAAAAATTTCCGACAAGTTTTTTATTTATTGTCATTTATATAAGGTGTGTAACAATTGTGAAATTTGTTTAAAATGAGCAGTTTGTTAACACTAGTCTCCTCCTGTGTCTAATAAATTACATCTACGAAATAAACGGTTTTGAAAATTTATCAAAAAATAGATTAATTTTTGTAGGGTATGGCAGAAAAACTTCCAACATTTCAAACTGTAACCTGTGAGGTGCAAGTGAACTTAGGCAAGTGGCAAAGGTAGCTCCAATTAACTAATGTCTGATCATTCTTTCCAGATATGATCATGGCTTGTTCCTGTGCGTTTGCTCCAGAATTGTTTTAACTGGTGAATGTGTTATAACTTCGCTCATATTTTCGTATTTATTTCAAGTTACATCGGAATGATGCTGTTCTGGATAAAATTTTCAACCCATAGCAGTATCTATTTTCTATCCGGAACAATATCATTCCGAAGTATCATAAAATGAGCATAAAAAGCTCTCTGTGTAGCAATTACAGTTTCACCACTCTTTAAAAAAAAGTTACAACAGCAAATGTAAGGTGTGCGCTGTTCCAAGCCATGTTTGTAACTGATCCTATCGGAAAAAATGATAAGACATTCGCAAGATGGGGCTACTATTGCCACTTACCTAAATTCACTTACAGGTAACAGTTTAAAAAGTTTCTTTCGCACTCGGCATTAACATCAACAATACTCTATTATGTAAAGAAACACCTGAAGTTCATTATTGCAACTGACAGTCAACTTATTGCTGAAAATTAGAGGCTTCCAAAATACTATTTTCATTTTCACTATGTCCCAGTACTTATATTGGTCACTTGAATTCAGAGTACAACTTGTGTTGCATACCTTTCGGGGTGTATACCCCTTTCAGAGTTACACATTACATATCTACTTCTTACTCGATCGTCTAGATTCCAACTTGCCCAGTCTTTTATCGTCACCATGTATGTTCTTCCCGTCACTATTTTGTCGTCTTCTTCGTCGCTGGGATAACAAAAAACACGGACACAATTTTCTTATCAATTTTCATTACTTCATTATCAACGACACTACTCCATCACCCTCATAGGGAATTATTGAGAGCGCTTCTTAACAACTAATTAGACGTTAAATCTTTTTTCCCAGTGTTGTCTGATTTCATGACTTCTTCATCCAATCACAACCATGAATTCAAATAACCTCTTGTTCATCATCCATCACTCAAACGAAATGATTCACAGTATTTTTTCCCGTTGTTTAACGGTTAGAACTTATTCGAACTGAACTATTCTTCGGGTAGATAACAGATTTCACCAATCTAAAACTCGTAATATGTAACTTATATAGTTACTTATGTAACTCAACTTTCGTGGGATACCAAAGTAATCCTTGTATAGGAACATTAATAGTGATACATACGCCATAACTAGGAAGATAAAGGGGTTCAAACCTGCCAAAAGGGTATATCCAGAAGTGAACTTAAAAGTACGACTGGAGCTCGAACTCACTTACTACGATGTCGCAATTCAGGACGTTAGCCACTACGCCACTGGGACTTCCCTTGACCCTTTGTGTATATTTCTGTGTATGTGTAGGTAATAAACACGAATATGTTATTATTTTGGGGTTATGGCTAAAGACCTCTATCCTTTACACAAACACTTCTTAACTAGGCCATTAGCAATAATGAGTTGAGTGTTTGCTAATGGTCCAGGAGACCGGAGTTCAATCCCAGGTCGAGTCATACCAAAGACTCAAAAAATGGTACTTGATGCCACCTTGCTAAACACTCAGCTTATAAGGTATGGATCAAGGGTAAAGTGGAGCAATCCAGAGAAAGGAGTAGTGCCCTTCCCTACACCTCGGTGTTGTAGCTATTGAAAAGAGAGCCTTCGGGTTACCGTCGACTGCTGTCGCCAACTTTACTTGTTGATGAAGTGTTTTGTCTCGGGGATTTACTGAAATGACCGTTGTTTGACAACAAAAGAATTCCTTTGGCTTAATTCAAGCAAACAAAATACCTTTCAACAGCCATTGCTTTTGATACCCTGACAGATAGCGGAACTCCTTTAGCTACCAAATCTTTCACATTAAACTATAACAAAACTGTACATTATGAGTATCAATATCTTAAACAGCTTTTTGAATTAAATTGTTGAAACTATTTCTTTTGCAAACACCCTAAACAATGTTCAATTAGATTGTTCAGAAAATACTGTCGGATTTTAGTCATAATCATTATCATCATATCGAGCCATCAGCACGGATTTCCTTAACCCTCTCCCGCCTCCCTTCTCTATCGTCCATCGCTTCCGGTAGGTCTTCAAGGCTACATCCTACATCGGCACAGAGCTGTTGTATGTAGGTTCTAGCTAGTCGTCCTGCCCTTGCTCGTCCATGTGAGGGGGTCCACAGGAGTACGTCACATATGAGTTCGTCCCTACTTCTCCAGCAGTGTCCCGCATGTCTGGTTCGTCTAACTTGGATAGTTTTCGTGATGAGTGTTTAGTGGCTGTACAGCTGTTGCTTTGTGGGGTGTTGCCTCCAGGACTTGTTCAATATTGCTCGCAGCATTCTTGTGTAGTTGCCATCAAGCTTTTCTCCATACGTTTAGTTAGCGTCCATGAAGTGCATCAATACAGCTGTATAGACACGACCGCTGCTTGAAAAAAAAACTGTTTGAATTCTGTTCTAACATATTTTTATAGTGATTTTATAAATAATCCCCATTCCCAATGAATAAAGTGTTCATTTTGTTAATTTCCTTTCAATTCTTTCAGAATTTGATATTTAAGGTTATAAGCCCCGAATCATAAACATGAAAAAAGAAGTAATATATTTATTTTTTTAAGATTTGTCATTATTTGTTTTATGAAAATGCTCAGTGACAAGTGACCAGGATGAAACTGCAGAAGCTCACTGACTTGAGATATGAAACATTGCTTTGTCCAAAATATTCTCCTGATCTCTCACCTACTGAATACCGATTTTTCATGCATCTGGACACTTTTTTACGCCAATAAAAATTTTGTCCCATAGGATAAGTACAAAATGTATTTAAAGATTTCTTAGCATCAAAACCTTTAGAGTTTTATCGTGCAGGCATAAATAACCTTTTTAATCGATGTCGGAAGTGCATAGATGTTCAGGGATCACATTTTGACTGTTTAAAAAGATGTTTTAATTCATTTAAACAAGAATAAATTATTACTTTAAAGTCAGACATTATTTTTCGTACAACTTAATATTAATGTATAAATTTACGTACATAGATATTGATGTTTTAACCTTAATATTTCTCGCTGAAAAAAGCTACAAACTTGTAAGTGCTAACTTGAAACTAAAAAGACAACAGAAATCATAATATATATATATATATATATATATATATATATATATATAAAGGTAAAGTTGGCAACCTTAGTCGAGGGCAACACGGTTTCCTTTAACCTCATATATGTATGTATATATATATATATATATATATATACCAGGTTCAGATGAAAGGCTCTTAGGCTGACAAGGATACTTTCGTATAATGTGACCAAATGACGTTTATTTTTCACCATAGTCCTCCCGGCAGTCCACTTACTTCTCCCATCGGTGTTGCAGTGTTTGAATCTCTTTGATCAAAAAATCAATCACAGCAGATATATCGTCATTATATGAATCTTTTAGCCAATGTAGCCAATGATCTTTTCAGCCCACCCTCGTATATATATATATATACGTATGTGTGTGTGTGTGTGTGTGTGTAATTTTGATTATGATCGCAACCGAATTTGAATGTTTTTGATCATGCGACGTAATAATAGGCTTGTCAATAAAATTGTTTTTATTGACCTCACCATTACATATTCCCTACCCTATACATATATATGCGTGAGTACATGTGTGTGTGTGTGTGTTTGCTTATACACATGCGTCTGGTGCGTGTCTTTTTTTGAATAGGTTGCTATTAATGAAAATATACAGAGTGAAGAATATATATATATATATATATATATATATATATATATATAATTATATATATATATATATTGAGAGAAAGACAAAGAGTGAGAGAGAGGAATGAATGTGAAAAACTGAGAATGCAAAATTGCGAGCGATTCTCAAATAGTTTTTTTTTTAATCAAAAAGTGATTGATGACTTGCAGTAAAGGACCCGTATGCTTTATTCTCTCCCGAGGGCCGTAGTTAATTGCGTGCACAAATGACATCCGGGCCTTCCCTTCATATTTGATACAAAAAGAGAAAAAAAATCATTTCGCATTAAAATAAACAATTTATTAAACAGCTCCCCACCCAACAACACAAAAAAATAGACTTGTGACGAGAGACACTTTACCGACCAAAATCCTATCGTCGTAAATTTCGCTAATTGAACTCGATGAACTCAAAAATGACCACTCCCTCACGCTTACTCCTTCCCCCTCCTGAATCGATTTCAGACTACAATATGTGTAAATGCATTATAAGAATTAAAAAAGAATTTAAAAAGAAAAGTATGACCATAAATAACGTGTTTCTTCCAATAGAAACACAGGACTTAATTTCCTGCTCTTTTCCTGTGAACATTTAATGTACATTAACTGGAATCTATATATTACTTAACAACCTAACTAAGAGTGTAAGATGAGCGTCACAGGGAAAATATAGGATTATAAAATGTTATTTATTGTACCCATTAAATATTTTATATATATATATATATATATATATATTTGAACATATATACGTTTGAGTTATATATATATATATTTGTAGTTTATATACGTATAAGCAGTAAGTTATTATTCAGGCAAGTTTTATTAAAGACGATAGAACACTGTTTATTCATTATTTTTAATTCTATTTTTTCAAGTCTTCTTGGTATTGTTTTAATTATTTGTTGCGGTTTGTTCTGAAGTTGTCGGTTGGAACGTCTTCAGCGTTTTGTTTTAAAACTTTCAGTTGGAAAGGTTTACTAATAGAGATAGAGACTGTAATTATTAAAAATATTTTATTAAAACAATAAAAACTCAAACTGTCAACTAAAACATACGACCCCTGATGGTGACCAAAAATATGGTCGAAAAGGCTGGAGGAAAAGATATGGGACAATTCCTTTACCACCTGGATCCCGACACAAGTAAAATAACAAGACTTGAAAAATTACAATTAAAAATTATAAACGACCAGTATTCCATCGTCTTTAATAAAACTTACCGATATATATATATATATATATATATATATATATATATATATATATATATATATATATATATATTGTTTATTTGGGGTTTATGGCATATCAACCTTTGTAGGTTATTTAACGCCAAATCCATTTTTACACAAATAAACAGTTCTATTTCAAACAATTCAGTTTAGCATAAGTACATAGTTTAATTGTCCAAAAAATTTCTATTTCAAGCTATTCAGCTTACTCAAACAGTTCTAATTTTTTTACACAGTTAAATCTCAAAACAGTTCCATTTCAAACAATTCAGTTAGTATAAAAGTTCATATGATGACCTCACATCTTTTCTCGATGACTTTTTGTCAATAAGATCCAAGCACGGCAACCTCTACGGAAGAAGTATGTGAACTGCAGGGAAGACTATGGTGAAAAATAAACTTCATTTGGTCAATTTCCATGAGAGAATCTTGGTCAGCCTTTGAACTTTACTGGAGAAACTCATATATATATATATATGGGGGGGTATACAGTTTTTATAGTTTATATGTTAATAAATGAATTGAGAAAAGCTAACTTTGATGTGTTTACGGAGAAAAAAAACAGAATGAAATTAAAAAAAGAGACGGAGTGTTGAGAAAATCTTTTTTACAGACACGCAGAGAGAGAGAGAGATCAATTGTAAAATAGCAGAACGAAAATAATTATTGCTACAAATAAATGGCGCCAAAAAGACGGAAGAAGAATTATGGGATAGGCGATAACGATGTGTGAAGAGAGTAAATGAGAACTGAATGAAAGGAAACGAGAGGAGGCAAGAAAAGAAAAAAAAGAAAGAATGATGCCGTTTATAAGAACTGACATTGGAAGAAAATATTAGACCCAGTAATAATGGGATTAATAAAGCCGAAACTGCTTCATTGTTCCCTGTCATGGGGCTAGTGTTGCAGACAAATCTGCCCAGAGGCAATGGAATGAATAGAAAGGATAACGAAGATAATTTTTGGACCGCAAAATGTTGGTGTCATTAACTCAAACGGACATTCCTTGAAAAAGTTTACCTTAAAGTCTTAATTTGATCACCTAGTCGGGGAGAATATTACTGTTGAATCTTCTCATCCCAATTTTATTGTATAGGATCAAACTAAGTGTTCCTCTGTATAACATTAAAATGTTTCCACTGGTTAGACTCAGATGACTAGGAACAACCAACGTTTTTCGCCATAATCCACTCTTTCTTTCTTTCATGGCATATCAACCTTCGTGAGTTATTTTATGCCAAATCCATCTTACTCGAATAATAGTAGAGGTAATACTTAACCCATAGCGAGGTGAATAAAGAGGCTCATACTTTTCACAAAGGTTTTTTGTCCGAAAGCGTGACAGGAGTTCGAACTCGTTTACTACGGATGTCACAGTCTCGCATGTTAACCACTTCACCACTGAGATCCCTTTAATCCACTCTTGAATGAGTTTTATGATATTTTCCTTTGTTTCAATTGACATTTTTGGAGGGGGGAAGAATTTTCCCTTGCAATTAGCCATGCTCAGCTATTGTCTTTTAATTGAAGTCTGATTTGCATGTAAAGGCTTCTGCTGGTATTTTTCCTCAAAACTGCGTTATTACATAATCTTTTCCTCAGTATGGCTTAAGGAAAAATTATACCATTAATTCAAATAACTTAATCTAGTTTTTTAATGTATACTTTATAAAGCTGAAGTGTTCAGCTTTAAAGAAAAATATATTTTGTCTTCTCAGTAATACTTTTATTTACTGCTAGATTTAAAAATAAACAAAAACAAGATGAACATCCTCTAAGTGTGCCCATTCCATAATTTTAGTCAGGGGTAGTATGTGTTTTGCATTGATCACAAAAATACACATTGGGCAGTTTCAGATGGAGGTGGCACTTTTCCTATTTGCTGAGCCCAGCAAACTCATAGTTTTCTGCAGGACAAAGCCACGTTTAGTAAATATCTATAATTTTAAAGCGCGTTCCTATGTTGTAGTGGCTATCAAGTTCGTCTAGCAGACTCTGTAAAAAGTTCGATTCTTGCTCGGCGTCTCACACTTGCAATCTTGTGATGTGGTCATCTAAACTCAGTAAATAATTACTGTCTTACCAATCGGCAAATAAAGGAATTGATTGTTATAACTTTAACACGGAGTATCGGTGATATGATTAACCAGATTTTTGGCGCCCGTGGTGTAATGGTTATCGTCGCAGGAAATAGACACGGCGACACGAGTTCAAATCCTGGACGAGACTGATTGCATTTCACATAGCACTAATACCCTTGGGAAAGGTATGAATCCAATTATTCTCCCTCCAGCTATGGGTAAATAGTAGGGCAGACTAGGTTCTTCAGCCTTGGTTAGGCAACTAGTCTAGGAGAAGGAATAACTCTGAATTTAAACCTGTTAAATCTCCGCTTAAAAAATTGACCTTGTGTCATATCCTGCCCGAGCGGAGGGATTGGGTAAATATGATAAACCAGATTTTTTCACCTTAGATACTCGCAATTTGTCACTATAACTATTAAGACATCTCTTGTTTGATTCAGTGTTGAGTGAGAGTAGCATAACAGACACTGTCGCAAAAGATAGACACAACAAATCGAGTTCCAATCCGGAACGAGTCGACAAACGTTTCATTTCATGCTAATGTCCTTGGGAAAGGCATGAACTCATATTTTTCTTTCCACCACAACGGGTTTGCACACAGGGCCCGGAAGGAAGATAAATTGCTCTAAGAGAACAAAAAGCTCTGAATTCAAGACTTACTTACGTTCACCAAGAGGAGGAAACCTAAACGACAAAATAGCCGACCCTCTTATTGCACGATGGATCTATATAGTCGTTGTAGACTAAGAAAGACTGATCATTGCGTCTTCTGCCTTATTAGTCGCCGTCAAGACATATACGAGGATAGGCTAAAAAGTTCACATCATGACGCCATGTCTGCTGTTGATGACTTATCTAACCAATGGGATCCAAGCACGCTATCATCGATGGAAGAATGTGTAGACCGTAAGAGTAACTATGGTGAAAATGAAACGTCATTTATTCAAGTTCTGTGAAAGTATCTTTGTCAGTCTATGAACTTTTCAGGAGAAACTCGGGTATATATATTTCTTTAACAAAAAACAAAACCGGTCACATTAGGATTATAAATTTATTTCCATCCTGTTATGTGTTTTTGATATAAACCAAAAACACGAAAAAAATTAACAGGACTTCTTCAGATCTTATGGATAAAATAATTCAGAATAGACACGCAAATCACAAATATTCTTTCTCCCTCGAACATCTGAAACACCAAACAGCCCTATCTAAGCAGTTCTAGAGTTTGAAAATAAAAGGTTAACCCCTGAGATTCAATGGTTTATATTGAAAATGTCAAATACTCCAAAATGTTTTGATAGTAGATTTAATCTACAGAAAAAAATACAAATAATGACATACCCAGACCTTGAAAAATTGTTAAATAAGAGATGTAAATTAATAGCTAGATGTAGACATAAGACTAAATTTAAACTATAGAAAAATTATCATAGATAATGGTTTTAAAAAAACATAGAATTTAATTGAGATTTAAAGTAAATGAACAAAAATAAAATAAAAATAAAAAAATGTGAAGAAAACTTATCTTGTATACGTACACGTCAAAAAAAGGGTAACTGAATTAATGGGCTCGAAATTGATATAAGAATTACTGTTTCTTACGTAAAGTTATTATAAAAAAGTTAATTATCTAATTCAGTAAGGAATTATGGAGTCTTAAGTTAAAAAACTAAAAAAATGAAAATAAAAAATAAAAAGTTAAATTACTATAATTCCAACCAGCAATAAAATAAAATAAATAAACCGGAAGTTGGCTAAACGAGGAGATAACTCTTCACCCCTCTTTTATCCCTTAGTGTCTATTCTGAATTATTTTATCCATAAGATCTGAAAAAGTCCTGTTAATTCTTTTCGTGTTTTTGGTTTATATCAAAAACACATAACAGGATGGAAATAAATTTATAATCCTAATGTGACTGGTTTTGTTTTTTTCTTAAAGAAATTATAGCTCTGTAATATCAGTTACATTGAGCTCTTTACCAGGAAACTTTAAATGTTCACTTTTGAATGGTTTTCTTGTCCTGATGGAATTACTCCCAACTCAGGTTTAACTGGACCGAATAATTCAATATGTATATATAATACAATATATATATATATATATATATATATATATATATATATATATATAAAATACTATATATATATAACAAAGTAATATATATATATAATACTATATATATATATATATATATAACAAAGTAATATATATATATATAATACTATATATATATATATAACAAAGTAATATATATATATATATATATATATAACAAGGTAATATATATATAATGATAACAAGGTAATATATATATATATATATATATATATATATATATATCCCTCCATCTACTTGGATTACCTTGTTATCAATATAAATAAATATATATATATATATATATTGATAACAAGGTAAAATATGTATATATATATATATATATATATATATATATAACAAGGTAATATATATATATATTGATAACAAAGTAATATATATATATATGTGTGTGTGTGTGTGTGTGTGTGTGTGTGTGTGTGTGTGTGTGTGTGTGCGTGTGTGTGTGTGTGTGTGTTTGGTTTTCTTTAAGTTAATAAAGAACCTGAGAAAAGCTGACTTTAATGAGTTAACTGAGAAAAAAGAACGAGAATAAAAAAAGAGACGTAGTGTAGAAAAAATTGTCTACAAACACAGATATATATATATATATATATATATATATATATATATATATATATATATATATAGATATATACAGACAGAGAGAACGATTCAAAAGGATCAGAAGTAAAAGAATCATAGAAACAAATCAAGGGCGCCAAAAAGACAGAGGAAGAATTATAGGATAGGATATAACGATGTTTGGTCAACCGATGAACTTTTCAACCGATCTTCGTACAAAAGAAACACATTTTAGATTGGAAGAAACTTCAAGATGCTAGAGGACTATACACCCCTGATAATATTATTATCTTAATGCAAGTATTTAGTGGAAATTGGTCAAGACAGTTTATATAAGAGCAGAATTATGATCTTCATTATTATAATGCAAACAAGATTTTTAGAGTTTTACGAATAAGCTTTTCCCTTACTCTGTACTAGTTATTTTTCCTTATCTATTCAATTGTTATACCTACTTGGGCATCTCACTTTCTTAATAACTTCTCACATCAACCTTAAAACAAAATAAAATATCTTTGTATTGAACATATACAGTATTAATTCAATATCTATATACAGATCAAATTCTGTTAAGTAATTCATCCTATTGTTAAAAATGTCATCTTAATTTCTTTTTCTTATTATTTCTAAAAATCTCCCAATTCAATCTTAACTATTACTGTTTTTGACCTAGTTGAGCAATGTATTCCAAAAATATTACTTTATCAAAAAAAAAAAAAAATCTAATTGATTTATGGACTATTTTTTAATCTTCCTTGACTGTAAATTTCCATTCTGAGGAGAAATATTGAAAAAAAGGTCTGCCATAATTAGAAATTCTATTTATCATAAAGAAAGTTTGAATTAGATCACCTTTTATTCTTCTTTCTCGTAAAGTAGTGAATCCTAATTTCTCTAATCTCTCCCAGTAACTGTAATCTTTTACGTTTTTTATCATTTTTATCACTCTTCTTTGTATGGCCTCCAATTTCCACATTACACCCCAATTTCCATGTCTCAACACTGGCACACAGGCCTGAGTACAATATTGGATATGAGGTTTTATTATAGGGTTTTATATAAATAAAAAACATTTGCCTCCCTTGAATTAAAATTTCTAACCATCCAGCCAATCATTTCATTTGCCTTCAATTCAATAGACAAAATATGATTTTCAGCTTTAAATGTATCATCAAAGCCAGCCCCTAGATCATATTCCCCGTTTACTTTTTTGATTTCCTTGTTTATTTATATTCAACTTTGATATTTTTCAATCCAATATAAAGTATTTTACAATTTTCTATATGAAATTTTGATTCCCATTAATTTTCTCTGTGGCGTTTTATCTACATCAATCTCTGTTAATTTGGGGGGGCGGGGGGATTTACTAAATGTAGTTATTACCTTGAAAAAAGTCTCACTGGGATCGTATAATTTTTTTCTTGTATTTGATGCGCGATAAAAAGCGTCTTGAATTTAGAAAATAAAAAATAATATTCATCAAAATTTTCAATAGTTGACAAAGGTTGATCTAAAATAGATAAAAATAAACCCAAATGTAGTACTCTTTCCTATGAACGCCGAAACTCAATATTATCACTCATAGAACTGATATTAAGTATTATTAAGTAAAACTTTCAAAGCGACAGAATACATATTCAGGCGTATTTATTTCTGCTACTTGCCTTATATATATATATATATATATATATATATATATATATATATATATATATATAACCATCCCCACGAGCAGAATGTGACACGAAGTCAATTTTTAAGCGAAATATAACAGGTCTGAATTTAAAGTTTTCCTTCTTCTTAATCGGTTGTCATACCAAAGTTAAAGAGCCCGGTTTGCCCATAGCTAGAGGGAGAATAGTTGGATGCATACCTTTTCCAGGGGTATTTGCACTGTGGGAAATGCAAACAACCAAGTCCAGGAATTATATTTACGTCACAGTGTCCATTTTCATTACAACATGAGCAGCACAACCAAATCTATCCTAAGCTAATGACTATTAAACTATACACTAGCGTAGTGAGTTTGATCCTCACCATTTTAATCATTCTAAGTCGGATAAAACGCAGTTGGAGCGGTTTAGAATACGTTGAATAAATCCACTACGGAGAGATAAGACCCCTTCCCCACCAAAAAAGTTGGTGTCTTGGATATAACACTTAATTGCATCTATTTCTGGAGCTATGTGGAGTGTAGAGTGTCTCTTCTTTGTCATTACTTCCAGATCCACTCTTACTATTTGAGCAGCGTCTGTGAACCAAAAATTGCACGAATTTTAGAAGCTACCCTTTGTGAGCAGTATCCTAAATGCATTGATTTGCCATCATCATCATCAAGTCGTGCGGTTAGCAAAGGTTTCCTTGACTTTTTCTTTCCCTTGCCATCCGTCTCTATTATACATCACTCTTAGCTGGTTTTCTAGACTGTATCCACTGTCTGCACAGAGCTGATGTATGTCAATATTTGATTCTCGGTCAACACTGGCCCGATCGTCGTGTGTAGGAATCCATAAGAAAACGTCTCTAATGATTTCGTCTTTAGTTTTCGTCTCGTTCGTCTTGGATGGTTAGTTAGATGAGAGGCAAGTGGCCGTACAACTGCTGTTTTGTAGGGTGTTGCTTCGATGTATTGACTCAGCAGGTAATAAATTTGAAAAAGAGGGTGCCATTTTGATGTTAGGATAGTTTTTTTTCTGTGGTCAGATTCCTTTGTATTTTAAGTAAGACCAATTAAATAAATGTTGATAGCTTCCAGTCGGATTAGAGGAATAGGGTTGAGTTTAAGAGCCATAATAGAAAATAAAATATCCTACTCGTCACCGAAAAAGGATAAATAGTTATTGGATCAGGTCTAGTGCTTGACCTTATCCGCAAATAAAACAAATCAGCTAAGGTATTTGAACAAAATAAATAAAGAGTCAATAATTCGGGAAAACCGCTCAGCTAAATCCCTTACTCGACTCTATTCCCTTTTGGTCTTTTCTCATTGTGTCTGTTCGACAGAAGGATAAGAAGGTGTGCCCATCATACAATACCTATCGTTAAAAAGGGAACTGATCATAGAGCAGGGTTTAACGAGCTATTGTATCATTCTGGTTGTTAGCGAATTCGGTCCACACTGAATCCCGGGCAATTATTACCTGATAATAGACGAAGCTAATTCTTTTTAAATACCAATTAAAATTAAAAGTGGGTTTTATTCCTTTTCCTTATTGAGCCCCTGTGATGTGCTTGAATAAATGATATTTGTATAGAAGAGATTACCGGTAAACATTTTCGCTAATTCGACGTTAATCTACAAAAAATGATGTAGAAATGTAGGATTTATATTCATCACACAAATAAGAATAAGTTTCATTCATATGATCTGTACAGTTAAATTTAAAATTAATGTCTTCAATTCTATACAATTCCCCGTGCTATTTTATTAGCCTTTCCACATCACCAATCACTAAAAATCAACTCCCGGCAGGCACTTAATTGTAACAATTTAATAGAAAAATGGAGACAATTTCTAAAAATTTCCCGCGGCATAGAGATCCACATGCTCGACTGCGATATCGTAGTAAGCAACTTTGAACTCTACTCCCACTAATACGTTCACTTTCGGACTAATACTATTGGGAAAGAGGCGAATTCCCTTATTCCCACCTTCAATCCATCTATGAATTGTTCTTTAGAAGGTTTTCTTTGGTATTAAATGATCAATGAAGGTTGATATGGCATCAAACAAAGAAGCCAAACCTGAAACTTGTTCTAATCTGAATGGTGAGTGTAAATATATTTTCTGTTGTAAATAAACGTAAGACTTATATTCACCATCGAAATAAGAATAAGTTTCTATCACTTGCTTCGATTTTTTTGCTGAATCGTTACCGGTAATAAAAAGAATATAAAAATCTACCATCGGCAATAACTAAAGAATTTCCACCTAGTTTGGAAAGTAAAAGACCAAAAAAATACTGGTAATAGCTGAATTGTGCCGAGTTGAAGACGTACATTTTTATTTACCAGTTCATTAAAATAATTATCTGGACGATGAATGTATTTCTCTCTCTCTCTCTCTCTCTCTCTCTCTCTCTCTCTCTCTCTCTCATAAATATACATATACGCATACACTCATATATATATATATATATATATATATATATATATATATAATGTGCATGTGTCTGTCTGTGTTTATATTGCTCATTACAAGAGAACAAGTGAATTTTTAAAAAAATATCTTTCCTTAAATTTTTTTTCTTTAAAACTTTATAGAAGAAATTGTATTTAAAAAACTACTCAAGTGATATATGAACGCAGCTTAGACGAACAAACATCGACTTTGAGGCGCTCGTAGTGTAACAGTAACCATCTTATGGAATGGACATGGCGAACCGAGTTCAATTAATGAACGATACTGTTCGTATTTCACTTCGAGCTAAAACCCTTTAGAAAGACATGAACTCATCTCTTCTCCCTTTGTTTTATGGCATACCAACCTTTGTACGTTATTTAATGCCAAAGCCATCCCTCAAAAAGAACAGTAGTGGTACTATTTAACCCATAGCTGGTAGAATAAGAGGGCTTCATACCTTTCCCAAGAGTATTTGTCCAAAAGTGAATGTAATAGCGCGACTGGAGATCGAACTTGCTTACAACGATTCCGGAGATGTAACCATTACACCACGAGGGCACTTGCCAGCTGTGAATAAGTAAGGAAGACTTGGTTCTTAAGCTTTTATTGAGCAAGCAGTTAAGGAGTTGGAAAACTCTGAATTCAAACTAGTTGTATTACTCTTAGAAATTGACCTTGTGTCAGATCCTATCTACGGTAGAGAGATTGGGTAAATAGATAAAAGGCTAAATAAAGTTCAATAAATTCTAAGTTACTGTTCTTTAAAGGCTCTACCTTCAAGCACAACGCATGAGACCCAAAGAGTCCAATTAAAATGAGATTTGTTTATAATGGTGAAGGTTTGTGTAGAACCAGCCATACTTTTAGATGAGCTGAACAGTACACTAATATACCACAGATAAGTTAAATTGTATTCTTTGAAATTGAACAGTTCGCTCATTTAACTGTGTGGAAACAAATGACTGCTGTTGAATTGAATTGTTAGTGATACATAGCAATGCTTGAAACCATTTGTGCAAACGAATGAATAGTGTTCAATTGAACAATTAGTGTTAAATAGTAATACTTGCTTGAAATCATTTAACTGTGTTAAAAAAATTTGCTCGGGCTCATTTAAGATTGTTATCAACAGAATGCGTTAACAAATCATATATATGGAATATATATGTATAAACAGTATTTGGCATTAAATAACATACAATGCCATAAAACTCAACCAAAACAAACCAATCAGATTAAGAGTCGGGCATTGGCCATGACAGCTACAATTCAATTTCTAACCGATTTCCTTTCACTCCTTATATGGGTTTCATGCACAAAAGATTGATGTGAATACAAATAGTAAATGTAAAAAAAAAAAGAAAAAAATCATTTGATCAAACTTTATTAGGATTTACGGAAGTCATGAAGCCTGGAGGCTGAAGTTCAGTACTTGCACGTGTGCACATTATCTCTAACCCCATTGCATAAAATAGCTTGGGGGACGGACTGCACTTCCGCCACATATTAATAATTCACCCCGACGTGGTGGTTTTTTTTTTCTTTTTTCATTAAAACCCATTAGAAAACAGTAAACTATGAAACCTTTTGTTCTCCTAATGCACACTCATACATACAAATATATATGTATATATATATATATAGGGGTGCAAACGCGCGTATGTGCGTGTGGATAATCGTTATCGTCGTAGGAAATAGACACGGTGACCCAAGTTCAAATCCTGGACGAGACTGATTACATTTCACATTGTGCTAATAACCTTAGGAAAAGTATGAATCCAACTGTTCTCTTTTCAGCTTTGAGTAAATCGTCGGGTAAATTGGCTCTTTAACCTTGGTATGGCAACAGGTTTAGGAGAAGGAAAGATCTGAATTCAAAACTTTTATACTCTACTTAAAAAATAAGCTGTGTGTCGCATCCTTCCCGTGTAGAATGGTTGGTATATATATATAACAGAATGAGATAGATAGATATATATATAGATAGATAGATAGATAATGGACAGAAAGAAAATAAAAATGAACGCTCCCGAAGAAACAACAAAAGAAGAAACCAAAACAGACGAATATATATATATATATATATATATATATATATATATATATATATTAAGAAAAGATCATTAAAAATTGGTGAGTGCTACTATGACATATTCCAATTATGAACCTTTAAAGTTCCCGACTTGAAGTATCATATGGATTACACAATCAGTGGGATATATATATATTGTCATCCACAGACAGACTGTTTCGTTGTATCACAACTTTTCAGTGTGGCTAGACACGTAGAACGCTTGAAGCTGGGATCGAACTCCGCCCAACTTGAGTTAGACTTAGCATCAGACCGCTCGGACAACAATCGTACCACGTCAGCTAGGAATAATAAGATATTAAATTGTAGCGTTTGTTTGTTTACATTTTATACCTTACCGGATACCAGAGTGCTCAATTCGTTCGAAAAGCTGAACAGGTTTGATTGAATAAAATCGAATCCTTGTTTTGGATATTTTTTTAATTTTCTCTTTCAAGACAAAAAGAAAAAAACACGATAGGGTAGAAATGAATTCATAAATGACTTTCTTCACCCCTCCCCAACCCTAGTAGTAGCCCTACCAAATTCTATTTAATTCCATAAAATGACATGAGACGGTACAAAACAAACCACGCTTTGAAAGAAGATGCATGTTCCACTGCAAGACAAGTCAAAAGCTGATCAGTATGATATTGTCTTTAACTCTTCTATCTTTTATAATACATCAATTATTTTGCTTTAAAATTGTATTTTATTTCTTGGTAAAATCACGCCTGTACACTATCTGCGTCTTAAATGTAAAGGCAATTTTACCGCAATTCCAAATTAATATTTGAACCTGGTCAAAGAAACCAATAAAATTAGGACCCAAGAACCTAAGCAAATTTAAAATAGAATGCCATAAGGATACTTAGAAAAAAAACTACTTTAATGAATTAAAAAAAATAGACGTGGAATTTAACTCAGTTAAAACTTAATGTTAAAAAATAAATACGGAATCCATGGAAAGCAGTGTGGTGGACGAAAGGCAAGCAGATAAACCCTCCGACGGCTCAACGCAATGCCGAACATGGCCTTGGGCGTAGGAATCCAACGGTTCTTCCTGCAGGATTGATTAGTTCGATCGGGGAACTACTGCTGCTCATCTATAAGGGTGGCTTCTATAGATGAAAATAAAAACAGTCACTGAAAAATAACCATGACCCACACACAAATCACATGTCCAGACCGCATCGCTCTTCGTGCGGGGAAAAAGAGGCACGTCCTGCTGAGGTTGGAGCCCTGGCCTCAGTGTTCGAAAAATCAGCTACAGAGTTCAAACAACAAAAATTACTAAAATGCAAACACACAATACAAATAGCAACATTTAACGTTAGAACCTTGAATAGAATAGGATAACTACCGGAGCTTCCTGCATCTGCCATAGATCATAAAATAGACATAATATGCATTCCAGAACACAGATACACACACAGCGAAGATATTAAATGTCACGATACTGGCAATGGATGAACGCTAGCTACTGCATCAGCATGGAAAAACTCTTTCAATGCTACAATAGGAGGAGTAGGTATACAAGCCCTAAAATCCCTAAATATCATCGAGAAAATACACCCAAGGGTGATGGTAGCTACTTTTAATGGTAACCCCAGAGCAACAATCATCTACTGCTACAGCCCTACCAATGTTAGTAAAGAAACTGAACTAGCCGCCTTCTATGACGTCCAAATCCTCTCTTGTCCGTAGCACAACGTTCTCGTCATTGGCGGAGACATGAATTCCCAAATCGGGTAAAACGGAAACCACAAATACAGCCTACACAACTCGTCAAACAGGAATGGACAACATCTAACAGATTTCACGATAGAAAATAGATTAACATGCTTCAGTACAAACTTTTAAAAAAAGGGAGGGAAATTTATGGACCAACACATACACAAACAATTATAAAGCACAAATAGACTACATCTTTATGAACAAGAAATGGAAAAATAGCGCAGTGAATTGCGAGGCTTACTCCTCATTCGTGGGTGTGTCCTCCGATCACCGAATTGTCACGGCAAAAATACGATTGAGCCTACGAAAGAATGTCACCCGAACAACGACCACCATACACTATGACTGGGCCCTTCTCAATAACAAGGATATTAAAGATAAATATTTAAAAGCATTAGGAAACAAATTCGATGCGCTACAGGAGAAGACAGAAAGACGTACTCCGAATGACTAATATGAGAATTTCGTCAATGCCCACCTAGAAGCAGCAGCGGAATACATACCAACAAAACATAGAACTAAATCTAGAGTCCCATGGGAGACATTAGCGGTTAGAGAAAAATGTGCAGACGTGAAAACTGCCGCCAAATGCAACAGGAAGAACCCAACTAACACAAATGCCCTGAAATTAGAAAAGGCACAAAATGAATTAGCAAGCATATGCCTAAAAGAACAGAGAGAATACATACAAAATCAGATAGATAAGATTAGAGACGCAGTAGAAGACAGGCAATCTAGGATAGCATGGCAAATGATAAAAGCAGAAGGAATAGCTCTACCAACGCTAAACCGAAAGATAAAAACCAACAAGAACGAATAAAACTATGGAAACAGCATTTCCAGAATCTGCTCAGAAACTCTCCGAAATTTACACATGAACCAATCACGAGAATTATTAGCGATCAGACAACAAACTAGGACCGTTTACTTAAGAAGAACTCAACTCACTACTTAGAAAAATTAAAAATAGAAAAGCCGCTGGGCTTGATGAAATTCCCCCGAAAGTATGGAAGATCCGACAATTGATTACATACTGCTGCGACACAGTAATGCAGTTTATAATCAATCCGATAGACAGATGGATGAAGAGATGGACCCTCCCTTTCCCTAAAAAGGGCGACCTTGGATTAGCCAAGAACTACCGAAGTATAACACTAACATCCATAGCAGCCAAAATATACAATGCCCAACTACGCAACCGCATAGATTGACAACATTCTTAGGAAGAATCATAATGGCTTCCGGAGAAATAGATCCATGACCTCACAAATATTGACTATTCGTAGAATTCTTGAAGGCATACGGGCAAAAAACCCACAGACGACAATATTATTTGTCGACTCTACCAAGGCCTTTGATTCCATTCACTGAGGGAAGATGGAGCAAATTCTACTTGCATATGGCCTACCAAAAGAAACCGTCGCAGCCATAATGATTCTCTATAGAAACACCAAAGTGAAAGTACGCTCTCCAGATGGAGACATAGACTACTTCGACATTGTAGCTGGAGTACTGTAAGGAGATACACTTGCCCCATACCTCTTTATCATCTGTCTAGACTACGTGCTTAGAACATCGATCGATAAAATCAAAGGAAACGACTTCGAGCTGATGAGAAAAGAGGCAGAAGGTACACCGCAAAAAACAATGACCGACGCCGACTACGCCGATGACATAGCGATACTGGCAAATGCACCCACCCAAGCCGAAACCCTACTGCATAGTTTGGAACGAGCTGCCGCAGGCATCGGCCTCCATGTCAATGCACACAAAACGGAATATATGTGCTTTAATCAAACAGGCGACATTTCCACACTAAACGGTAGCACTCTAAAACTAGTAGACACGCTCACCTACCTAGGTACGTGATTTACAGAGGTATGGACAGCCATCAATAGGTTATCGGTCATATGGAAGTCAGACCTGACCGATAAAATGAAATGCAGATTCTTCTAAACAGCGATCGTGTCGATATTGCTATATGGATGCACTACATAGACGCTAACTAAACGGCTGGAGAAAAAGCTTGACGGCAACTACACAAGAATGCTGCGAGCAATATTGAACAAGTCCTGGAAGCAACCCCCCACAAAGCAGCAGCTGTACGGCCACCTACTACCCATCAAGAAAACTATCCAAGTTAGACGAACCAGATATGCAGGACACTGCAGGAGAAATAGGGACAAGCTCATAAGTGATGTACTCTTATGGACCCCTGACATGGCCATGCAAAAGCAGGGCGGCCTGCTCGAACCTACATACAACAGCTCTGTGAGGATACGGGGTGTAGCCTGGGGACCTACCGGGAACGATGAACGATAGGGAGGGATGGAGATAGAGGGTCTGTGATATCCGTGCTGATGACCCGACAAGATAATGAGATGATGATCACAATCTTGAAATTTGTTGGTAATTTCTCCTAATGAGTAATTTGTGTTATACCGAGTTCTCATCAGAACCATTATCAAGGTAATTTATATATTTTTATATTAAACTTGTTTAGGATTTAAACTAGATAATCATTTCGTTTTTTGTTTTTATTACTAAAGTGAGGCTTATTATTAGTACAACTACTAATGTTGGGGTACGCGGAGAATGGATCATTCAATTATATCAATTTTGAAACAATACCCAAACGTTTGTAGTATTTGGCTATAGAAATGAATACACATAAATGTTAATGTTAATTAACACTTATATATATATATAGATAGATATATGTATGTGTGGGTTTGTGTGTATGTGTATGTATGAGTGTGTATTTGTATTTATGTATGTGTGTGCGCATGAGTGCATATGTGTGTGTGCATTTTGTTATCCATACAGATTAATATCTTTTAATTTATTTTCATATTTGCTTTTAAGAATAATTTTTACTCTTGTGTCTGGCATTCTCTCCTCACACATATACACTCACACACACTCATGTATATATATATATATATATATATATAGAACATGATTCATGAACCCATGAGGTTCCTGCAGTAACAGTGGTCCATGAAGATGTTGATGCTTCTATTTAGTAAAGGCGTTAATGATTCTGTTGAGCATTTCTGGAGTGTCTCCCAGAAATTGAAAATTAGGATAATTAAAAACTGTTGACACTCAAAATTATCGTTCAATTGAGAATTCATCTGGAAATTGCTTTGTTCTTTAAGAGGTTCTCTAATTAAAATCTCGCTATATTCAAAAGTTCAAAGTTGGCAAAAAATATAGGAGTAGTTTAGAATATCTTATGGTAAAATGTTCCTTTTTCCTAATAACTCGGTTATGTGTGAGTGTATGTGTTTGTGTGCATGTGAGTGTGTGCGTGTGCATTTATGTGTACATACATTTTGGTATCAGAGGTGGATTTTATTTCATGCTCTTCTGTCAGACATTCTCTCTCGTATATATATATATATATATATATACGAGGATCATTAAATACGTTTCCAGACTTTTTTCGTACGGGCACTTTTATTGATAGTACACACATGAAACTAGTCCCCTTCGAAGTAATCTCCTCCGGCTGCAATGCTCAGGTTGTACCGTTCCAAAAACTTCTGGAAGGCCCCATGGAAGTCCTCTTGTGTCAGCGTGTCAGTGACCTTCGTCACAGTTTCTTTCAGCTCCTCAATTGTCTCATAACGACAGCATCTGAGCTTAGGGAATAACCAAAAGTCACAAGGAGCAAGGGAGGGTAAGGAACTGTCTTGATGCCCATCTTGCTCAAATAGTCTGTGACAAGGATGGAGTTGTGGACTGGTGCATTGTCCTGGTGGAAATGCCGCTGACCAGATTTGAAGAGTGCTGGCTTCTTCCCTCGGAATCTTTTCCTGAACTCCCTTAAAACCTCAACATAGTAACCGTAACGCTAACCGTTTGGCCAATCAACTCTGGTGTTCTGATTTTCTTACTCTTCTCACACCTCTCATCATCCCTCACAGACTCCCTGCCTTCCTTGAATCTCTTATTCCACTCAAAAACTCATGCTTGAGTCATGCAAGATGCTCCAAAAGCAGTCTGAAGCATTCCATACGTTTCTGTGGCATTATTTCCAAGTTTAAAGTCGAATTTTATTACATATCTTTTTTCTAAAGTGTCCACACGTCCAGATAGCATTTTTGAAATTCACCAGCTGTGACAATCAGGCTATAGTAGGGTTTATTCCAATTGCTGCTGTAACTATTCATTTAAACCTGAAATCATAAAAATTAGTCAGTCATCTCATAAGATATATAGCAATAACATACTGAATTTTCAGGAGTCTACGATAATCTTAAATGCCGGTACAAAAAAGTCTGGAAAATTATTGAAATCACCTCGTATGTATAATAAACTATATATATGCGCTTAAAACGTCAACAGACTTGTTTTCCTTCCCATTTTTGTTTTCTAGTTATATTCTTTCTGTTGATCTTTGTGTTGTCAATATTGTTTCTGGTGGCTGTAATCAGTCTTCCTCCGCACTTTTCTATGTAGTCTTCGAGTCGTTGTATCGATGCATCAACGCTGTTTTCAATGCTGACAAGTCCTTTTCCTCTTTCTTTTTGGCCAAGTCGGTTGGGGCTGTAGAATACGCGACTGCATCTCTGCCGAAGGGTAAGACTCCCCCAACAAGTGTCCTGGATATGACTCGAAACAATCTGATGGTGAGACTCCAGTAATTCTGGACTTTTGGAGAATGCTAAGTACCCCTTTTTTGCGATCGCTCTCAGATCCACTATGGCCCAGAGAGGTAGCACCTGATAGGGTCCTATCTATGGATAAGATCAAACTGAACTGTATACTTATGCTAAACTGAATTGCTCGAAATAGAACTGTTTATATGTATAAAAAATGGATTTGGCATTTAATAACCTACAATGGTTGATATGCCATAAAACCAAACCAAATGAAATCATTCTTTTCTTGATACATATAGACTGCCAACGTCAACCTGGGATGTAATGCCTTATACATGGTCAATAGTTTTCTTGTTCTCTGATCCCTTTGCTCAAGTTCTTCTCTGGTTCACTTCAAGAATGGTACTGAATATCTTCCGAGGGTGACAGCACAGGTATTTATCCCTTTGATAAGGTTCCTGCAATATAGATTTGTCTCGAGTAGCTTTCTTGTTCTCCTGAGATATTCTTTCTTAATTTTTTCTTTCATTTCCACTTATTTGATGGTGCCAGGTTCCAATATTCCCAAGTGTTTGTAGGTTTCCTTTTCTCCGAGCGTTCTAATTTTTTCTTGGTAGTTTTATTCCGTCCGTCAAGTGTTGTTTCCCGCTTTTCATTATTAGCATGGCGCATTTTTCCATGCCAAATTTCATCCCTATGGCATGACTGTATATTTTCACTGTCGGTATTAGAGTTTCCAATTCTCTTTCATTTTTTGCAAACAGTTCGATGTCATCGAAGTACTTTAGGTGATTGATCTTTTCCTACGATTTATTAAGTTTATTTTCGGCTATGCATTTCCTATGTAGTTGAGAGGCATCATCGCTATCACAAATATTAATGGTGATTGTGCATCTCCCTGGAATATACCTCTTTAGATCTTTGCTTCAGCTAAACTTTTCTCTCCTCCAGTCAACTCCACTCTCCAGGTTTTAATGGTTTTCTTAATAAAGTTTGTTACTTCATCTGATATCTTGTGCATTTTGAGGCAGTTTATTATCCAACTTTGCAAGACTATATCATATGCCTTTTTGTAATCAATCCAGACTATAGCTAGATTTCTCCGTCTCGTTTTTCTCTCGTTGAGGATGTGCTGATGAATGTAGAGCAGCTCTCTTGTTCCTCTAGTCCACTTGTGGGATCCTTTCTGTTCCTCGGTGACAATCCACGACTGGTAAGCAAGTCTTGAATTTCTTCTTCGTCTTCTTCTTATTATTATTATTCACTCATTAGAGTTTTTCACATCAGCGTTAGCTGATGGTTTTTCACTGAAGTTTGAGTGACAGCAAGTCTCCTCAAGTCTCCATGACTCTTCTCACTATTCTGGCCGTTCTCAATAATTCTGTCGTTTGGATGGTTTCCACTCGTCCGCCAACTTCCAAGTCCTACAGTCCCTTTAGTAATCCTTTTGTTACTGTTTCTTGCACATCTCTAGTCTTATATTCCTTCTGCGCTAATTTGCTGCATTCACTTATTATGGGATTGAGCGTTTCCTCTCTGTCACCACATAGTCTACATTTACTATTTTGCTGCGTCTTATCTATTCTCGCTTTGATATGATTGGTTCTAACAGCGTTGTCTTATGATTATTATTATTATTCCAAACTAAATTGTTAATATATACATTGAGAAACACAGACACGCGCTCACACACATATAGATATATACAAAGATATATGTATATATCCAAAGATGAGGAGTTGATAATGATTCTATTGGAGAATATATAAGAGGATTATTATAAATCTCCAGGATTGTTCAATGATAATTAATATATAAAATTTTTTAAAAAGCAAATTTCCAACTCAACCAACCGTCATTTGACTATAATAAATTTATTTCAACTGGGTCCTCTATAAATTAAATCAGCTTCTTCAGACAGCCATCATTCAATGAAGAGAAAACTAATTGATTTTTTTATTCTTACTCGTTAGAAAAAGGAGGGAAAGGGAGCAAAAAAAAAAAAAGATGGGCAAGACGTTTTTGTCAGAAGTGGATGTATGTCTTTAAATGGTGTCCAGTAACCTTACGTTTCTAAAATTTTACACAACTCACAAAACCCTCAGCAGCTAAAATCTTGTCAATTAATTAATCTATTTTATTTTAAGAAAAAAATTTTCTATTTGTCTATTTACTAAGGAAAATGTGGCGATAAACACCATCACTAATGCCAAACTTACCTTGTTCAGTTTTTAAGAATTATTATAAATTTTATTTGATTTCAATTTAAAAATTATGATTTATTCTCTGGTTAATTTCTTAATATTTTTATTCTAAATACTGTCATTCTAATTTCCCTTACTATCATTAAAATGATTATAATTATTAGTTATTAATAATAATCTATTATCAATATTGTTGCTGTTGATGTGGTTACTCTTATTACATTACCAATGATATTTGATTGGTGTCCTCGTGGGGTAATGGTTAAACCACCTGACTGCAGAATTGTTGTAAGCGAGTTCGAACTTTAGTCAGGTTATTACGTTCACTTTCAGAAAAATTTTCTTAAGAACCCCCTTATCCTCCCAGCTATGGGTTAAATAGTACAACTGCAGTCCTTCTAGAAGGATTGATTTGGCATTAGATAACACGAGATGGTTGATATGCCATTAAAAAAAGAACCCCAAACCCAATAATATTGAAAGTAATACTGACGATATAAATTTGATCCTACAATTATTATTCCTTTATTAACCTTTTTCATATGAGTTTAAATCTATTTATTAACCGACATTTAAATATGAGTTCATTCTGTTTATTTAATAGTTGGCTTGTACATTTGTATCTGATAATGCTTATTTTTCCCTCCAGGCAACACTTCCATCTACTATATATATATATATATATATATATATAAAAGAAAGACCTTTAAAGATTACTCATTTTTTGTAATAATATTTATTTCAGCTGGCCCTATATTTCTTTAAATGTTAGATCTGCATCTTTAGACAAAGAAATAATATTTAAAACATTTTTTTTTTAAATATAGGATCTGCTGAAATAAATATTACAAAAATATGAATAATTTTAAAAGGGTTTTCGTTTATATGAAATGATTTACTTCGTATTTTAATTTATTATTTTACATATCTTTTGGATTTTGAATTACATGGATATTGAAGAAAGAAAATCCGAAAATAAATAATTCCCACCATTGGCTGACTTGGTGTTGGATAATATATATATATATATATATATATGTGTGTGTGTGCGTGTGTGTGTGTGTTTTGTTTGGTTGGATTTGGTTGGGTTGGGTTTTATAGCATATCAAACATTATTGGTTATTCAAAGTTAAATACCGTTTACAAATGTATATTAAATATATTTGTAAACACATTCTATAATTAACATTTTTAAACGAGCCTGAGATCATTTTTACGGCAAACATTCATATTGTTCCAACTATTGCTATAACAATTCAATTAACCGTCAGTCATTTGTTTACACATAATTAAATGATCAAAAAGTTCTATTTCAATTTAGCATAAGTCATTTATGTACACACATTTTAAATGTCAAACGGATCTATTTTAGATGTCAAACAGTTCTATTTGACCTATAGATAGGAACCTATCTGGTTGTACCACGCCGGCTCAGAGTGGACGTGGTAGCAATGGTATTGAAGGAGTATTCCACATTCCCCAAATCTCCAAGGCTGGAACCTCACCATTAGATGGTTTAATGTCATGTCTGGGACACTCGTTGGCATACGCGTCTGTGTTTGTCTGTCTATGTATGTGTAAGCCTTATGTTTATGTGCATGTGTGTGGTGTGTGAGTATGATTGTTTTTGTGTATATGAATGTGTGTGTGTGTATGTGTGTGTGTGTGTGTGTGTGTGTGTGTGTTTAGTCTGGCTCAAGCAATTACAATGGAATACAATATCATCATCTAAATCTTCTCAAATTGCACATGCACATATGCACACACGCTCAAACACACACACACACACACACACACACACACACACACATATATATATATATACGCCCACGCGCGCACAGGACAATGGTACGATTATTTTTTATTTTCTTTGAAGATAGCATCAACGTTTTTTCCGCCACCCCTCTATTAACGTCGTTCCTACGCAATACACGCCTTGCTTTTCCCGACTTATAAATCTATGATTACGTTACGAGTCATTTGACGCCAGAAACCTGATAGCTAAGTCTGATCCATGGCGGTTGTAATGTGTGACACCCCAACAGGACTCGCACGTGTTGAACGCAAAATTAATAAATTGGGATATGCGTAATCTTTGCGTGCCATCTCTGAAAATTTACAAAGGTAAAAAAAACGCACGGACAAATATCAGCCGGTCTTGTACAATTATGATACCGACAATCAGATATGTGGAAAAAATAATATTAACCATTATATTCTAATGTTTGCACATGCTCGCATATCTGTGTCTGCCTTCATCGTCGAGGGCGTACTATGAAACCTTATGGATACAGGATTCCGCAGAAGTAAAAAGAGCATATTGGAGAGCGGTTAGCTGCGGCAGGTGTAGTCTAGTGTTGTATAGTACTGGTGTCAACATGGGGAGAGCTGGTGTGTTAATTAATTTTGTAACTGGGTTGTCTGCTGTATAAACGTATGCTGGTTGACAAGGGTAGGTTTTACTTAGCTTATTCCCTTAGCATGATGCACACCAAGTCACAGTGACGAATTCTGGTTGATAGTTTCAAAAGTGTTGATAGATAGATAGATAGATAGATTATACTTATGAATGATTAAATCTTTAAAAAGTAACATATCAGTTTTTAATAAGAAACATTAATTTTTTAAAAGTAACATAATTTTTTCAAATGAAACATGTTCATTCTAAAAGGAGTACATATTAGTTTTAAAAAAGCAATATATTTTTAAGAAAGTAACATATCAATTGAACACATAACGTATTATTTTCAAAAAGTAACATTGATTTTTGTAAAATTCACATATTGATTTTGGAAAAGTATTACATTAATTTTTTAAATGAACTCTAATTTTAAAAAAATAAAGTATTAATTTTTAAAAAAATAGAAGCATATCAATTTTTTAAAAGTAATATTGATTTTAGAATAGTAACATAATGTTTTTGGAAACTAAAATTTCAATTTTAAAACATCAATTATTAAAAAGTAATATTATTTTTAGAAAAGTAACATGTTAATTTTTAAGTAACACTAATTTTGAAAAAGTAACATTAATTTTAAAATTTTAAAAGTAACATCATTTTTTTTTAAAGTAATATATTAATTCTTAAGAAAGCAACATTAATCTTAGAAAAAATCATAGCTTTAGTTTGTTGGGTTTTATGGCATATCAACCTTTGTAGGTTATTGAACGCCCAATCCATTTTTATGTAAATAATCTGTTCTATTGAAAAATGTTCAGTTTAGCATAAGTACACAGTTTAATTGTCAAAAACATTTCCATTTCAAACTATTCAAGCAGTTATATGTAATAATTCAGTTAATTGTAAATACAGTTTTAATGTCGAAAAAACAGTTCTATTTCAAATAATTCAGTTAAGCATAATCACGTAGTTTAAATGTAAGTATGGTTTAATTGTCAAAAACATTTCTATTTCAAGCTATTCAGTTTACACAAACAATTCATTTTAGCATAAGTATACTGTTAGTTCTATTTAACCCATAGATAGGGCCCTATCAGGTGCTACCACTCCGAGCCAGAGTGGACCTGTGAGCAATGGCAATGAAGAGGTATTCCACATTCCCCAAAGCTCCAGCGCTGCTGGAACCTCACCATCAGATTGTTTAGTGTCATATCCAGGACACTCGGTGGGGGGGGTCTTACCCCTCTGCAGAGGTTGCAGTCAGTGTATTCTATAGCCCCAGCTGACTGGGCAAGGGAAAAAATCATGATTTAAGGCAAGTAACATATCAATTTAACAAAAATAAATATTATTTTTAAAAGTAACATATTAATTTTTAAAAAGTAACTGTTATGGTAATTTACCCATGGACGCATGAACACTCTCAGCTATAAATAGCAGCAGGTACTGCTCTTAGGCAGAAGGCAATTTTCCAGCAGACTGTCTTTGGGGTCGGACCGAAACAGTCTCATTTGTTACCCTCTCATTTGTATATTTGGTATTACTGTTCTTCGTTAATATGTTTGTTTAACTCAGTTCCTTTCTAATGTCTTTATTTCTGGCCCCTAACAACGCTACACCAGTATTATTCATTTTAGAAAAATAACATTTTGATTTTTTTAAGAATAACAAATTAATTTTTGAAAAGTAACATTTCACTTTTAAAGAAGTAACATTAAAATCAGAAAATTAACATATGAATTTTTTAAGTGGCATTTTAATATTAAAAATGTAATATATTAATTTTTGAAAAGTAACATTAACCTCTAAAAGTAACATATTATTATGGTTTGATTTCTTGTTTAATGGCACATCAACCTTCGTTGGTTATTAATGCCCCAGGTATCCTTGTAGAACAGCAGTGATACTATTCAACCCATACCTGGGGAGATAAGGGGACTCAATACGTAACATATCAATTTTTGAAAATTACCGTATTTATTTATAAGAAAGGTATAGGGTGTCTTAATATACATGGGACCCATGTGGCTGCAAATACTATAACGACAATTGATCATAGATCACAATACCTTGGACAAGAGAAGAAAAATACTTTGCGTCACTACTTATTTTGGAGACAAAAATCATCCAAAACTGTCTCAAAATAATCCAAAACTGTTTCAAAATAAATGAAATCCATTAATATAGGGTGTCTCAATATACATGGAACCCATGTGACTACTAATAACTCTACTACTAATAAGGTTGGGTTCTTTTTTGTTTCAGATTTGAAAATGGTACACTATACCAATTATTTATCCTTGATCACAATGCCTTGGACAAGAAAGGAAAAATATTTTGCGTCATTACTTACTTGGAGAGAAAATCATTCAAAATAGATGCAGCCGATTGATATGATAATGATTTATTACTGAGACAAGAAATTCAAAAAAAGATTGCATGTCCTGGAAGCTGATATAATAACAATTAAAAAACAAACATTGATTTGATTTCTTTAGCTCGAAGAATGTGTTTTTTGCAGGACGTGTTCCAAATGACCACCATTGCGCTTGTCTCTGTAATAAATCATTATCATATTAATAGATTGCGTCTATTTTGAGATACCCTGTAATGTACTATTTTTAGAGTAATTACTTTGATTTTAAAAAGTAACATATTAATGCTAGTGATATATGTCATACTTGCATTTTAATAGACATGATAACTTTTGGACATGCTTCGTATATGCATGTAATGTAAATACGTTGGTATTGATGTGACTTTTGAAAGAAAGTTATTGTCATTTATGAAATATTACTAATATTACTACTATTAATAGAATTGTGATCCTCCGGTATGTATAGGTAGTTACTGGTACGATTATGGAATTTTGGTCAAGCTTATACTTAAGCTTATACTAAATTCTACACCACCAGACAAAAAGAGAACCCGACGAACAATGAAAAGACATACCCATTCTCTAATAGACGTAATTATTTTTCTCCCTACGAGTACTTCCTTTCTAAAAAGGTTCTAGAACCTGTAGCAAGAAGTCTTGCTTCAAATGCAATGATGAAAAAAGCTTACTTTACAAGTGTGGTTGATATCGTCATGTGCATTACACTTTCAAGTTGGGTAAGCGACTTGTCTCTCCAGTTCAAAGCAGAGAGACAAAAGAGGTCGAAAATAGGTTTCTGAGATTGTCACATGACAGCCCACGAATCACTAAATGGACATACCCAATCTCTTAGGAAGATAATTATTTATTGTGTCCCTATATTACCTTGTATTTTTAACATACTTTCTATGTGTACTATGTACATGGTTCTAGTATGAAATCGTGGTTTACTTTACACAAGATTCGATTCGGGATCATAATATATTTAATTGTAGTTCTTGGTTAGGGCTCTGGTTAGAGTCAGGTTTGTTGAAATTTCTTGCAATTGCTAAATTTCCAGACATTTTCACGGCAATCAAATGTTCGAATAAGATATCTTGTTATTTAGAAGAAAAATATTCGTAATAAAAGAAAAATAAACGTACATGAATACAGTTTCTGGTGAAAATACCCAACGAGTTTGGAGCGTATAATAAATAAAATAAAATAAACAATATAGATCCCATTCAAAAGAAAAATTTATGGCTTTTTTTTTTGTCATCCTAAGAATTAGTTTTACTTAAGCTCTATTACTATGTAATTATTTAACATCTGCTTAAAGAACTAC
This sequence comes from Sepioteuthis lessoniana, assembly GCA_963585895.1. NCBI lineage: Eukaryota > Metazoa > Mollusca > Cephalopoda > Myopsida > Loliginidae > Sepioteuthis > Sepioteuthis lessoniana. The sequence continues at coordinate 52,113,642 of OY757918.1, read as the reverse complement.
TGATTAGTAAAGATGAATAATTATATACGTAAAACAAATAATTATATTTTTTTATTTTGACGTTTGAAAATTAACATTCTGTCCAGTTACATCTTACAGTAACATGGCTTCCTAATTGTTTTTGTTTTTTTAATTCCCCATAACAAACTGGCGATTATTAGTATAGATTTTATTTTTATTCACATCATATTCGGTCAGATTTTATAGCTTTAGAATTTTTTGGTTCTGTGGTGTAGTATTTGGTATAAGTGAGACTACAATTCTATACTAGCAGAAGTGACCACCTATACATACCAGTGAACCACAAATCTATTAATACGAGTTATATTTCCTGACTGACAGTCTTTTTCTTTCAACAGTAACATCATAAGTTCTGCAATTACATTATAGACATACTCAAGGAATATCCTAAACATCATGTTTATTACTATATCAATGTGACATATGTTCCAAGCATTAATAAATCACCTTTTTAAATTAAATAAGCTAGAATAGTGCAACTGTTGCGAAAGTCTATGTATTGATACTTTTGTAACTATCTACCTAATTTCGTCGCTGGGTTTCGTTATGCATCACACAAAAGGAATAGGCCAAATGAAACATCTAATATACAATCATCGTTAGAAATTTTTTAGCAAACAAACTTCTTTCTGAAGATAGTATCTTAGCAGCACGTGAAACTATTTGTTACACAAACAGAAGGGATAGTAAGACAACAAATGATCAGATTAAATATTTGAAAAATATAGATATTTAGTTGATAAGTTTATTTATAGTTGAATATTCTGCCAACGTTTATGTTTTGTTTTTTATGTTAAACCATCGTCAAGGCAATGTTGATATGTAATACTGTATCATCTGAAATATATATATATATATATATATATATATATATATGTGTGTGTGTGTGTGTGTGTGTGTGTGTGTGTGTGTGTGTTGTTCTATCTTTATACAGCCCAGTCAACTGGGTTTGTAGAATACACCGACTGATTCTCAGCAGAGAAATAAGACACACCCTCAGAGTGTCCTAGATATGAGACAAAAACATCTTGCCATTTCTCCCTGGTCCACTCTTACCTGTAGTGGCAGTACCTGTTAGGGTCTCATTCTATGACTCAAATATAACAGTTTATGGTTGAAACCTTTTAATTGTGTGCAAACAAATGAGCTCTGGCTGTTACCTTAGAACAATTGGTTTACAAATCATATATAGTAAGTAAAGTAGGCGACCTTAGTCAACGGTGACCCGAAGGCTCCCTTTTCAATAGCTACCTCAACGAAGTGGAGAGGAGGGCGCTACTCCATTCCTTGGATTGCACCACTTTACTCTTGGTCCTTACCTTATAATGCTGAGTGTTAAGCAAGGCGGCATCAAGTACCATTTCTGAGTCTTTGGTATGACTTGAACCCCGGTCTCCCGGACTATTGGCGAACACTCTACAGCCCGGGTTTATATATATATATATATATGTGTGTGTGTGTGTGTGTGTAAACAGGATTTGGCATTAAATAACTTACGAGGGTTTATATGCCATAAAACTCAACCAACCAATGTATATCCAATACGAATATGAGCAAATTCTTAATAATAAGATCACAGAATCCTATAGAATTGACCATAACAACACCCCAGCACTAATTAACAGAGATACAGCTAAATTCGTGTGTAAACTACAAATTGTAGATAGGCTGGGGAAACTAAAAGAAAAATGTGCTAACATTTTATCTAAGGACCATAAGAAACTATTGGTTGGTTTAACCGTCAATTAGTAGAGAATTGTTACTAAAAAGCCTGAACCACGCCAGGGAATATACGGACATCACCAACGAGAAAATAGAAATTATTCTAGCACGTAGGAAATCTATTCAAGCCGATAATCATTGAACTTGGGTGAAAAATCATGTGGAAAACATTGACGTATCCATAGGCACTCACGACTCAGCCCAGGTAGCTGACTTAATAGGGATTTATGTCTTGGATACGTTGAGTCAACTCAGAGCAGGTGTAGCTTTACCGGGTTGACGGGATTATCTTCATCTCGGATAGTAACGGTCCCAAGACCTCTAAAATACAGAAGATTATTAGGTCATTTAAATCACTAGGTCTATGAATTGAAATACCCTCAAACTTAAAGATAGTCGACTTTCTTGATGTCACACTCAATTTAGATAACGGCATCATCAAACTTTTTAATAAGACCAATTCCACCCCCACCTACATAAATATTGACTCTAACCACCCCAGATCGATATTAAAGCAAATTCCTAATGCCGTGAACCAAAGGATAAATAGACTATACTAATGTAAAAAAATTTGAGGAGAGCAAAAGAATATATGATGAAGCTCTCAAAAACAGCGGATTCTAGGGTAAACTGGAGCGTGTGAACCCAGTGAACTCCGGCTTTAAATGGACGAAGTAGTAATAGTGGGACAATCCATTAAGGAAAATGTTTGATAGGAACACTGTAAAAATTAGTTACTCTTGTACAAACAATATGCATAGTATCTTAAACAACCACAACAGGCGGTTACTAGACGAATCAAATTGGAATAGTGGGGAAGCAGAAGAGGTATCCTGTAACTGTTGAAGAAAAGGGGAATACTCCTTAGGCGGACGATGCAACTCGAAGAACGTCGTATACCAAGTGTGCATTTCCCCGCTTGAACATAATCATTATGGGGAAAGGGTTTATATAAGTATCTCCACTGGGAATTGGAAACAATGACTGTATAACCACTGACATTCTTTCTCCAACAGCGACTTAGAAACCAAACTGCTCTATCTAAATATTTTTGGAACCTTTAAGATCAGGGACTAACTCCTCAAATAAAGTGGAAAATAAGCAGTCTTCACCGCGAACAGCTTCAATGGCAGATTCAACTTGTGTATCGATGAAAAATTACTATAATTAATTTTAAGGATCACAGACTACTGCTTAATGAACGTAATGAACTTAATGTGGGCATAAGAATATATTGAAATTATCTAAATTGGGGACCACCAGGGCTCCTACTCTAGACAAAAACTTGGGTATTGATTTTGGATAATTTTTATAGGAAATAATAACATTTATTTTAGTAATTAATTGTATTATATGATGGAGATATTTATATAAGAAAGGAGATTCTTGGAAATATGCATATTAATTCGCAATAAAGTTTTTTTTTTAATTTCTGGAGTAGTTAATTCCCTTTGACCATTTTTGGATTAATGAAAGGCACCTGGTGGGTGCCGAAAGGTTTTTGGTTTGTTTTGAGCTTCTTTTTTTTTTTAGGAGGAGGAGGATAATGGCCCCACATTAACTGAGAGATTTAACACATGTAAAAGGAGGAAACTGAAAAATATATGATGATGATAGTTTAATTTACAAGCTTACATTATTCAAAAAATTCCACTTGCTACGAAAAATCTAGCATACGAGAATCATTAAATAAGTTTCCAGACTTTTTGGTATGGGCACTTTTATTGATAGTACACACATGACACCCTAGTGCCCTTCGAGGTAATCTCCTCCGGTCGCAATGCACTTGTTGTACCGTTCCAACAACTTCTGCCTGTCTATGTGTGTGTGTGTGTGTGTGTGTGACTTCAATTTTTTTTTCTGAATACAAAATATTTTATCAGAATTTTTTTGTATGTGAAATAATCGTAACAGATAAATTATTTTGATTCAGTTGAAAGTCTTCTTCAGGACTAGAAGACTTTTAACTGAATCAAAAAATTTTCTGTTATAATTATTTCTCATGCAAAAAAATTAATAATTTTGATAAAATATTTTGTGTTCAGACAAAACCTTGAAGTCGGAGCACGTCGGCACAATAAACGAACCACCAAACATATATTTCTTCCGTTTTTACCTTTTTCTACATACACTCTGCTGGATTCAATTCATTTCTTCTCATATATATATATATAGAGAGAGAGAGAGAAAGAGAGAGAGATTCTATCATCATGTGTGTGTGTGTGTGTGTGTGTGTGTGTGTGTGTGTGTGTGTGTGTGTGTGTGTGTGTGAGACTTATATGTATATAATATTGTATACCCTAGCAGAAATTACCAATCTGACCAACAAAGCTTTTATTATATGATGCTTCACTCCTGAAGCTTGATTTCGGAATCAAAAGCGGGATGTGCCACAAAGTCAATTTGTTAAAAAATAAGATTTTATCAAAAACTCATAACCATGTTTAATTACTCATTTTCAATTATATATTTAAAAAAGTATTTATTTTTCATTTTTGTTTTCCAAATAGATTTTTAAATTATTATTGGCGCAAATAGTATTAGTGTTAGATAGCAATACTTTAAACCATTTATCTGTGTGCAAACAAAGGAATAATATTAAATAGAACTATTAGTATTAGATAACAACGCTGGACCCCATTTAACTGAGTCCAAACACAGGATTAACATTAAATCGAATTATTAGGGTCAGATAGCAATACTTGAAACCTTTTAAATGTATGCAAACAAATGATTAATATCAAATAGAATTATTAATGTTAAGTAGCAACACTACAAACCATTTAAATGTGTGCAAACAAATGACTAATAAATTGACTTATCAGTGTTAGCAGTATTTTAAGTAATTTAACTGTGTGTAAACAAATTATCTTTTACTACTCGTTTAAAAATACATTTATTTACAAACTATTCGCTTACAAATTAAATATATAACAGGATTTAGTTTTAAATAACCCACAAGGATTGATATACCATAAAACACCAAACAACTAATCAGTGGCAACAGTGTTATTAACCATGAACTTCGTGTGAACTGGCAACGTTAGCTTTACAGCAAACAAAATCAGCCACACAAAAACTTGATTAAAATTTTTACAAAAAATCAAATCCTCAATTTAATTATTCTAAATTCAACAAATTTTGAGAAAGATTAAATTTTTTCTTTATGTTCAAAAAATTAGTATTCAGGTACACACACGCACACGCGCGCACACACACACACACACACACACACACACATATATATATATATATATATATATACGGATGCTTTGGAAAAGTTTAGGAATTAGAAAATATTCATTAATCTGTTCATCTGACAACTTACACGACGTTTCTCGCGTCTTCCTGGACATTTTACATCGTATGTCTGTCAACATGTATGCATATTTGATAAAGAGATAAATAAATATAAACAAACTGGGATAGATAGATAGATAGATAGATAGATAGATAGTATGAAGAAAAGTTGAAAAAACAAAATAATGCAAAACTTGATGAATTTATTATGAAAGTCGACGTAAAACGTTTCGGTTGTAATAACTTTCTTCAGGACTTTAAATTCATGAAAAATCTTGTTAAAATAGGGATGGATGTTTGATAAAATAACAGGAGAAAAGAAAGTGTGCATTAAAAGAAAGATTCATTACAGCATGTTCATAAATAAAATGGAGAAAAGGAAGGGAAAATGAATATGAACGTATTGTTCATGAGGATAAATCTGAATTTAATATATGGAGCTCGTGAAAGTATAAATATGTGAGGAGAAAAAAATAATTAAAATTAGATATATTGTTGCTGTTTAGAACTAATTAACCTAAGAAAGGGGATAGATTGAAAAACCCAGGAAGAGTATTAACGGAGGATGAAAACGAAATAGCACTGGCTTCAAAAATTTGATTTAATGGATATGAGCTAACATTGTATCTGCAAAGAATTGATCAAATAGAATTATTAGTGTTAAATAACAATACTTGAAACCATTTAAATCTGTGCAAGCACATGATTTCTAACTCGTTTTAACATAATGTGAGCAACAAACTATACATGTACAAATTATATATAAATGTATATAGAAATGTTAACATATATATATATATATTAACATAATTTAGCCATGAATAATCTACAAAGGTTGATATGCCATTAAAATATATAGTATAGTATTCTGTATAGATTTAGTTTGGTTACTATATTTAATGGCATATCAATTTTTCATGGGTGAGTTAATGCCAAAGTCATCACTGTGGTGGCAAGCGAGTTCATGCCTTTCCTCATGGTATTTCTTCGAAAATGAACGTAATAGCGCGACTGGAGATTGAACTCACTTACTTCAAGGCAGCAATCTAGCACGTTAGTCATTACACTTCCATGATACTGTATAGTATACCATATACTATAGTATACTATATATTAAACACATAGAATAGTATATTACCGAGTATACTGTGTAGTATTAGGTATAGGATACTATATTATATTATATACTATACTATGAAGTACAGTATACTTTTTATATAGTACACAATATAGTATTCGATATTTCTCAAATTAGAATTTCAGTCATGAAGTGAATAAGAGAGCACCTCCATGGCAAAACTAAAAGGTGCCAGCCAAGAGGAATTAATACAGAGGTGTTAAGAACATTTCAAGAATCACCTTCGAAACTCCTCTAAAGTCATAGATAAACCTATCACAAAAATTATTTATAACTAACAAGACACCAAACTTGGGCAATTTACTTAAGAAAACTCAACATAGCACTTACAAAAATTAAAAACAGAAAAGCAGCCGGCATCGAAAAAATATTCTCAGAAGTATGGAAGATAAGGAAGCTCGATGACTTACTGCTCTGATTCTGCAACGCTGTATATAACCAGAACACAAAAGAGAGATGGACAAAAGGAAGAATCTTCCCTTTCCCAAAGAAAGGTGACCTCAGAATCGCCAAGAACTACCAAGGTATAACTCTTATTTCCATAACAGCTAAGGTTTATAATGCCCTGCTTTTATATCGCATTGAACCAGAAATTGAGAAAATTCTTAGAAAAAATCAAAACGGTTTTCGGAGAAATCGATCCACAACTTCTCAGATTCTAGCAATCCGTCGAACCATTGAAGGACTTCGTGCAAAAAACATTGAGGCGACACTCTTGTTTATAAATTTCTCAAAGGCATTTGATTCCATACACAAAGGGAAGATGGGGCAAATGCTTCTAGCTTATGGTTTCCACAAAGAAACTGTCACAGCCATAATGATGCTTTATAGTAACCTGAAAGCCAATATTCGCTGCAGATACAGACTTCTTTCACGTTGTTGCAGGAGTTGTGTAAGGGGATGCATTAGCACCATATCTGTTCATAATCTACCAAGACTACGTACTTCGAACGTCGCTGGATCTAAAAAAAAAAAAAAGAAAGAAAGAAAGAAAGAAAGAAAATGGGTTTACATTAAAAAAAAAAAAAAAAAAAGGAACGCTGACGATACATCGCAAAAACTATTACGAACACAGACTTACCAGATGACAGAGTGCTTCTTGTAAATTCTCTTACTCAAGACGATTCCCTGATGCATAGCCTGAAGAAGGCGGCTGGAAGCATTGGCTTCCATGTGAATGAAAATAAAACGGAGTATTTGTATTTTAGTCCAGAAGAAAACATCTCCATTCTAAATGGCGGTTCTCCGAAATTAGTGGACAAGCTCACGTTCCTCGGCACTTGCATCTCAATTACTGAAAGTGACATCAATATGTACCTAGCGAAGGATTAGACTGCTATCGATAGGCTATCAACCATATGAAAGTCTGACATGTCCGATAAAATAAAACGGAATTTCTTCAAAGCAGCGGTCGTGTCAATACTATTTTACGGATGCACGTCATGGACGCTGATGAAATGTATTGAAAAATGGCTTGACGAGAACAGCACAAGAATGCTACGAGCTATAATGAACAAATCCTGGAAGCAACACCCCATGAAACAGCAGGTGTACGGCCACTTACCTCCCATCTCTAAAACCTTCCAAATAAGACGAATAAGACATGCTGGACACCGCATGAGAGTCCGTCGGAAGAGGCCAGCACTCTTCAAATCGGGTCTGTGGCATTTCCACCAGGACAATGCACCAGTCCACAACTCCATCCTTGTCACAGACTTATTGACCAAGATGAGCATCAAGACAGTTCCTCAGCCTCCCTATAGTCCAGACCTTGGTCCCTGTGACTTTTGGTTATTCCCTAAGCTCAGAGGCTGTCGTTATGAGACAATTGAGGAGATGAAAGAGGCTGTGACAAAGGTAATTGACACGCACACACAAGAGGCTTTCCAGAAGTTGTTGGAACGGTACAACAAGAGCATTGCAGCCGGAGGAGATTACTTCGAAGTGGACTAGAGTTTCATGTGTATACTATCGATAAAAGTGCCCATACGAAAAAAGTCTGGAAACTTATCGTATGCACTTCGTATGTATAAAAAGGATTTGGCATTAAATTACCAACAAGAGTTGATATGCCATAAAACCAAACCAAATCATATATATCTAATATATTTGCATAAAGAGGATTTGACATTACATAACCTACAATGGTTGATATGCCATAAAATCAAACCAAACCAAATTATATATGTTTAATATATATACATATAAAGGATTTGGCATTAAATTACCTATGATAGTTGATACGCCATAAAACCAAACCAAACCAAACCAAATCAAATATATTCGAAATATATGAATAAAAAGGATCTGGCATTAAATTACCAATAGTGGTTGAAATGCCATAAAACAAAACCAAAAATGTCGGTGTCAAGAACTTGAACTCGGCGCACCAAGTACATTTCTACGACGATAACCGTTACGCTATGTTCATACTTGCTTGTGTTTATGTAACCCCAGTCCTTTGTGGGAGCCTCTTCTTGCAAACAACCGTTCACGCTCGGCTGATTATCGCCTTCCTCATCGTTAAACTAGGGTTGGTTTGTTCGCCAATGTTTTATTCATGTTTGTGCGTCCGGCTGTCCTTTTGTTGGCAAATAAAAACAAATCGCTTTTTATTTACACTTTAGCATGCACAAGATTAAAATCTTTTGTTCCGGGAAGCCGGCAACTCGCACATGCATCTACGCATGCGTGCTCACAGGCGTACACATACACATGGTTACATACATTGACGCTTACACAAAAGATATGATGTTTACTCTGTAAGCGCACGTTCTAGCCTTATTTCGGTTCTTTTTGTTTTGTTTTGTTTCGTTTTGGTTTAGTTTTGTTTGTTTTTTGGGGGGTGGGGTGTTTTTTTTTTGTTGTTGTTTTTTGTTTTTTTTTGCTTTTGCTCTCTCTGTCGTCTATGTCTGGCTATCATTCTGTCTCTGTTTCTGTCTTACACACACAAACTCACACACACATTTATACACGATTTTTGTCTAACTTTTCATTGACATGAAAATACTGTTTCCTCTTTCTCTCTTTTATTCAAAGCTTACGGTCATCTGTTCTCGTATCTATCTATCTATCTATCTATCTATCTCAGTCTTTATATATATATATATCATCCTCAGACTGTTCATTATCTATTTATTTGTCTATCTCCTCCTGTTCATTATCTCTATCTCTCTCCCTCTAGTGGGGGGTGCTGAAACATTTTTTAGATGTAGCATTATTGAACTTAAACGCACGCAGACCCGCTGGTGGCTGATAGGGCCTATGCAAGATAGAGAGGACCAACCAGAGCTGGAGAAGGTCTGTGAAGGTAGAATTGCTGTTGTAGCGTCTTCGTTTTTTTTTTTTTTTGTCTTTTTTTTTTTTTTTTTTTGGCAGGGGGGTGATTTTTGTTCCTTTTTTTGTTGTTGCTTTTTTTCTGCCTCTTTTCTTACATGTTGACTTTACGATTGTCCTTGAAGAATGAGGTAACTTCAGCGATAGTGTTCTGCTGTTGGTAGTATAGACTGTTCATAGGCGGCGGTCGATGTCACTGGAGAATAGAACTTTTTCAATATTGCATTCATGTGTCTTCCGTGACGTTCTTCCAAAATAACCCAAGAAAATTATTATAGAAAAAATTTCTTATACAGTATTCATAGGGTATATGAAGTAGCTTTTGAGTCAGACAAATTTGGAAAGGAACGAGCACTGACCTTCTGTAACTGAAACTACATTAACACCGACGTCACAATTCCCTAACTTATTTACCTCATATTCTCGGTGACTTCAGCTTTATTGAATTCTCTATTATTAAGAAATTTATTGTATATTATTTATACTGTTGGCCTAAACTACATTCTAATAGCATGCAATTGATTTTATATAAGCTACTAAATAATGGTTTACATTGTGAACGGGAATGCTAATTTGCATATTGATCTTTAAAATTTTGATAAATATTTGCAAGGTATTATTGATTTCTAATTGTTTGATTTTATTTGAATAAATATGAGCAAAAATCCCGTCGATAAATTTTAAAAGAAATCCATTAACATTGAAGAATTTACTGTAATTTTTTTCTTTGCGGATTAATTTAGTTAAATTAGAAAAAAATTGCTATGAAAGCAACCAGAGCTGTTCAAATAAGTTTTATATGATAATTTCTTTTTAAATAATATTAAATGGTATTTCGTAATTTTTTTCTTTGCCCAACATCAATATAATTTAAATATTTGTATATAAATAGTTATTATTTGTGCTCGGTGGGCACAAATTTTTGCTAATTTTATCATGACAGCATGTACCCGAAACTAGGGACTACCAATGTCACAATTTATTTACGTTATATTTTCAATGATTATTAAACTATCAGTGTTTAATCAGCAGCTTATTTATTAATGATGTGTCTTTAAAGTCTGAGTTATGTTTTTTCGATTTAATACCGGATCAAACTTCGTGGGTCATCTAATGTCAAAGCCATCCTTGTAGGAAGACAGCTGGGATACTATCTAACTAATTGCTGGAGGTATAAGGGCATTCATGCCTTCCCCAAGGGTATTAGTCCAAACGTAAACGTTTCAGCGCTACTGTAGTTCGAACTCGCAGACTATGATTTCGCTGTCCAGTACTTTAGCAATGACGCTACGGGCACTCCCTCCTTCTAGCTGAGTTTGTAGTAATTTAATAAGCTTTTTCCTTAGATGTAGCTCAAGGCCGTATGAATGAAACACCGAATGAGATTCGAACTCACTTGTGAATTTTTACCTATCTTGTTAACCATTACACCACTCGAGGTCCCACCCTACTTGATTACCAATTTTCTTTTTTTTTTTTTTTTTTTTTTCTTAGATGTGACGCAAGGCAGTCTGAGTTGGGCACCCAATAAGACTCGAACTCATTCGTGAAGACTTGCTAGTCTAGCTTATCTAACCGTTACACAACCCGATGTGTCCACTACATTAGCGGAGTTAGACTTATCTCAAAACAGCCCATGTTATTTAACAATTTACTCAGCTTTTTGCTTAGATGGGGCTCAAGCCCGACAGCCCATGTTATTTATTCAAAATTTTGTAATGTGTATTATGGAATGAAAAAAATCCGACAATGTGGAGAAAAATGGAAAAACAAAGTAATCCATCGTGAAGAATTTAACATGAAAGAAAGTCGACGTTGTAACGTTTCAGTTTCAATCAACCACCATCATGACTCAGAAAAAGGCATATTATATGCTGTGGATAATTTGCATACTGGTTTTAATAAAACCGGGTTTCATAAGCAATTACTTGGTATTAATGATTGCTTATATAATTGGTTTATTCTCAGATTTATTAAAAGCAGTCCTACGAATAATCTTATATTGAAATTAATCCAAATAAAATAAATAAATAAAAAATGTAACCTTTTTATATGAATTATTCTTTACTTTCGTTAGTCTTTCTAATTTAATATATTTTATCACATGAAAATTTCGATACTTGTGCCAGAAGAGCGTATATTTTGACTTATATGCATAATGTAAGTTAAAAGTTAGCGACCATAGTCGAGGGTGACCCGAAGGCTCCCTTTTCGATAGCTACTACACCAAGGTGTAGGGGAGGGCGCTACTCCATTCCCTGGATTGCTCCACTTTACCCTTGAACCGTACTTTATAATGCTGAGTGTTAAGCAAGGTGGTATCAAGTTCCATTTTTAAAGTCTTTGGTATGACTCGACCTGGGATTGAACCTAGGTCTCCCGGGCCATTGGCGAACACTCTAACCGCTGGGCCAATGTCCCGGTTAAATGCATAATGTAGTTTGCTATATTTAAAATAAAGAGTGCTTAATATAGAGCATATGGAGATCTAAGCTAGAATATCGTAGACACAGAGTCAACGGCGCTTGGTAACGGTTAGTTTCTCTGCTTTATGATTATCGTACACAAACTCTTTTTCCGATGATCTCACGGTCGAGAAACTGACAATCAACAAGCGCTGTTGACTATGTCGCTACGCTATTCTTACTATATATATATATATATATATATATATATATATATATATATATATATATCGAAAACTATCCAAATTAGACGAACAAGATATGCTGTAGAAGCAAGGACGATCACAAAAGCAATGTACTCCAGTGGACACCCTCACACGGACGGCAAGGGTAGGTCGACCAGTTAAAACGTGCCTACAACAGCTCTGTACTAATACCGGATGTAGCATGGAAGGCCTGCCGAGACCGATAGACGATAGAGACAAGTAGTGAGAGAAGATCGGGGAAATCCGTGCTAGCACGCCCTGATTATATATATATATATATATATATATATATATGATTTGTAAACGAATTGTTTGTAGGTAACATTTTAAACAAACCAGTGCTCATTTGTTTGCATACAGCGAAATGATTCCAAGTATTGCTGCCTAACAGTAATAATTCAATTTAATACAAATCATTTCTTTGCACACAGTTTCAAGTATTACTTTATAGCACTAATAGCTTTATTTGCACGTATTTAAATGGTTTCAAGTATTGCTATACAACTCTAACAATTTAATTTAACATCAGTCATTTGTTTGAGCTAAGTTGAATGGTTAGACAGATCTATTTGCTCCATAGATGGAACCACACCAGGTCGGAGTGGACAGAGGAGTAATAGCAATAAAAGGGATCTCTACATTCCCAAAAGCTCCAAAACTCAAGCCTCACCATCAGATGGTTTAGTATCACATCTAGAACAGTCGTTGGGAGTAGGATCTTTCCCCTTAGTAGAGATGCAGTCGGCGTATTCTTTAGCCCCAACCGTCTGGGCTATATATATACAGAGAAAGAGAGAGAGAGAGAGAGAGAGCGATGAACAAGAGTGTTAAGATAAATAGAAACATTTCTTTGTACTGATTCATTTTTTTTTATTGTTCTCAATTAACTTTGACCTTAGGGTTCATCATCAGGAAAAAGTTTTTATAAAGAAAATTTTTCTCTAAGATTTTAAAATGTTGATAGGTTAGAAGAGAAGCGATGAAAAATCAAATAGTGACATAGTATATATATTGAATAAAAATATTTTCTATAATGCAAGTGTCTTCAGCTGAATTTCATTTGATCGCTGTTATAGCAGACACCCGGTACTATTCTCTCTATTTGGGAAATATATGTTAAGCATGGGCGAGGTGTGTTTAAAAAAAAGTGACTGCTTGTTCACATACACACACACACACACACACATGTGCGCTCATATATATATATATATATAATTATATATTTCAAAATGAATAGGTCCACAAAGAGATTTATATCTTTTTTAAAATTATCTATTTAGTTCTTACTTACGTTTCCTGCATGTTGCTTGCTTTCTTCAGAGAACCTTTGATGTTTTTTCAGGTGTGGTATTGAGTTTATATAGAGGTCATTGTTTCGATAGGCTGGTTGTTTCTTTTAATTTCGTGATAGATTCTTTGTAGGGGCTTTTTTTTTTCTTTCTTTCTTTCTTTCTATTTTTCTTTTTTCTTGTTTTGTGATTTGATTGTTCACTTCCAATAAGGAATTTCCAATACTGATCTTCAAGCTCAATGGGTGTCCCAGATTTTCGATTAGTCGCACACTTCTCACCTTTGTATGGGCCACGCCATTGAAACTTGAGGTTTATTTTACTTTGTCTTTGCCATTGAATCTCTGACGTTGTTTATTTTCACAAACATTAATGTTTGTTTTTCTTTACGTAATCGACAGGAACAGACGACATTTTTCTGGAAAAGATAGATAGATAGATAGGAATATTTTCTTTAGGTCATCGTCAGAAGAAAGATTTTTTAGATAGTTTTTAATACAGTTTTTAAGAGAGCTGATATGTTATGAAAGAAGCGACGAGAAATGAACGAGTTAATTAGCATATTCATTCGTGGAATGAAAATTACTTTTAATATCTTATCCATGCGTGAGTGTGTGCATGCGTGTATTTATCTAATCCCTCCATACGAGCAGGATGCGCCAGTTTTTAAGGGGAGTTTAACAGGTTTGAATTCAGAGTTTTCCTTCTCTTAGACCGATCGGCATACCAGTCTGCCCACTCAACTCTATTTACCCATAACTGGAAGGAGAAAAGCCTGATGATTACTTTTCTCAAGGGTATTAGCGCTGTGTGAAATGAAGACAGTCAAGTAAAAAAATTGAACTCGGCTCCTCGTGTCCATTTCCTACGACTGTAAGCGTAACACCACGAGCGCATCCACCTATATATATATATGTGTGTGTGTGTGTGTGTGTGTGAGAGACTCGGTGTGTTTGTTCTCATATTTTGAATATGCATTCGTATAATTCGCGGATGACGAGTTTCCTGTATTTATCATTCGTGTTAATTAGATTTTATCATAATCTAGGATTTTTAATAATTCCCATTATTCACGCCTGTGCCCTACCTCCGTAAACTCACATACACAAATATAAATCAATAATTCTGTTGCTTCATAATAAAAAAACACTCTTACATTACAGAAAAGATATTGATTTTTATTTTTAACATAATTTACTTTCGTGTCAATGCACTCAATTTAGCGTGGAATATTAATCACAGATTAATTCAAGTCGAATCTTTTTATATCTCCTTTAATTATGGCTAGAAATTTTATTTCAAGGGAGGCAAATGTCATTTTAGAAATGTATAAAACCCTAATAATACTTTATATTCTTTACCGAGGAACCCAGATTGAGAAGTACAAGGCCTGGGATCCAGTGTCGACACATGGAAATTGAAAATAAAAGATTTGTTAAAGAAAGAGATTGGAGAAATTAAAATGATAGGTTATCTAATTGAAACTTTTAAAATAATGAAATGGAATTTATAATTATAGTAGACAATTTCTTTAATATTCCTCCTCGAACTGAAAATTTTACTGTCAAGACAGACTTTGAAAACTAAATCAACTAACCAAGTGGATTTTTTTTTTTTTTGCTACTAAAGTAATATATTTCAGGAACAAATTGTTTTATCCGATCCAAGACAACATCAGCAAAAATATCTTTAGATTAAATCGAATGGTTTCTGAAAATATGGTAAGAAAAAGAATCTAAAAGGAAACTATCGAATGAATTACCTAACAGAATTTGATCCATATGGAGATATTGTATTAATTATGAATATATTCTGTGCAAAGATATTTTCACTATTGATGTCTAAAAAAGTGCATCAAATAAAAAAGACAACAAATAATAATAATAATAATAATAATAATAATAATAATAACAGCACAAATAAGGGAAGAGATATACTACTTGCTAACAAGCTGCGGATTGTTCCCTGACGAACAGAAAGGATGCTGCAAAGAATCCAGAGGCACAGCAGAGTTACTCTACATTGATCAACACATCCTAAATGAAAGCAAAAACAGTCGGAAAATTTAGCTTTGGCCTGGATAGACTACAAAAAGGCATATGATATGGTTCCGCAAAGCTGAATAATAAACAGTCTCAAAATTTACAAAATTTCACACGAAGTCATAAACTTCATCGAAAAAACCATGAAAAACTGGAGAGTTGAATTAACAGCAGGAGGAAAAAACATGGCAGAAACAAAGATCCCAAGAGGTATTTTCCAGGGAGATGCACTGTCACCCCTACTATTCATAATTGCCATGATGCCACTAAACCACATAGTCAGAAAATGCACGGCCGGATACAACTTAGTAGATTACAAGAAAAGATCAACCACCTAATCTACATGGATGACATAAAACTTTTTGCAAAAAATGAAAAAGAACTGGAAACCCTAATACACACAGTTAGAATATACAGTCAAGACATAGGAATGGAATTTGGCATGGAAAAATGCGCTCTGCTCCTCATGAAAAGTGGCAAACGTCATCTAACTGACGGAATAGAACTACCAAATCAAGACAAGATCAGAACACTCACAGAAAACGAGACATACATCAAACACGTGGAAATGAAAGACAAAATTCAAAAGGAATATCTCAGGAGAACTATAAAATTACTCGAGACAAAGCTTTCTAGCAGAAACCTTTTCATAGAAATAAATACTTGCGCTGTGCCCCTCGTTAGATACTCGGGACCCTTTCTCAAGTGGACTAGAGATGAACTTAGACAAATGGACCAAAGAACTAGAAAACTAATGACCATGCACAAGGCATTACATCCCAGAGACGACGTTGACAGACAATATGTACCAAGAAAAGAGAGAGGAAGAGGACTTTCCAGTATCGAAGAAAGCGTTGACACATCGATACAACGACTCGAAGACTACATAGAAAAACACGAATAAGGACTGATTACGGCCATCAGAAACAATACTGACAACACAACAGATAACAGAATGACAATAACTAGGAAACAAAAATGGGAAGGAAATCAACTCTATGGGTGTTTTATACGACTAATAAACAACATCTCACTCGACAAAACCTGAACATGGCTAAGAAAAGGAAACTTTAAGAGAGAAACAGAATCTCTCCTAATGGCAGCACAAAACAGCGCCATAATAACCAATCATATCAAGGCGAGGATAGATAAGATGCGAGAAAATTGCAAATGTAGGCTATGCGGTGAGAGAGATGAAACCATCAATCACATAATAAGCGAATGCAGCAAATTGGCACTGAAGGAGTAGAAGGTTAGACACGGTGATTCACTGGGAAATGTGCAAGGAATTTAAATTTGACCATACCAACAAATGGTATATGCACAACCCAGCACCTATCCTAGTATAGTGACACATACAAACTCCTATGGGACTTTGACATACAAACGGATCACCTAATCTCGGCCAGAAGGCCGGACCTAATAATAATCAACAAAAAAAAAAAGAAAACTTGCAAAATTGTCGACTTTGCCGTCCCGGCTGACCACAGAATAAAACTGAAAGAATGTGAAAAGAGAGATAAGTACCTTGACCTTGCTAGAGAATTGAAAAACTATGGAACAAGAAGGTGACAATCATAGCAATTGTGATTGGTGCTTTTGGCACGGTAAAAAATTATCAAAGTGTCTGTAGGATTTGGAAGTTGGTGGCCGAGTAGAGACCATCCAAACAACAGCACTATTCATATTTATCAACCCCTCCGCTCGGGCAGGATATGACACAAGGTCAATTTTTAAGCGAAGTTTTACAGGTTTGAATTCAGATTTTTCCTAGTTGCCTCACCAAGGCTGAAGAACCCAGTCTGCCCTACTATTTACCGATAGCTGGAGGGAGAATAATTGGATTCATACCTTTCCCAACAGCCCTATTGAAGACCGTTAGAATACTGAGAAGAGTCCTGGAGACTTGAGGAGACTTGCTGTCACTCAAACTCCAGTGGAAGACCATCAGCTAACGCTGATGAGAAAAACTCTAATGAGTAAATAATAATAATAGATAAGACCCAACAAAACAGCAGATGCAGGTTATGTGATGAGAGAGACAAAACAATCAATCACATAAGCGAAATCATCAATGATCAACTGGGAATTGAGTAAAAAGTTGAAATTTGACCATACAAATAACTAGTAGATCCACAACCATCCATCTATCACGGAAAATGACACACACAAATTCCAATAGGATTTTGAAATACAAACGGATCACTTAATCTTAGCTAAACGACCAGACCTTATAATAATCAACAAAAAAAAAATTAGAGAACTTGCAGAATTGTGGAATTTGCTGCCCCGGCTAACTACCGAGTAAAACTGAAAGAAAGTGAAAAAAAGGATAAATACCTCGACCTGGCTAGGGAATTGAATAAACTGTGGAATACGAAAGTGACGATTATACCAATTGTGCTCTTTTACCAATTTGGTGCTCTTGCTACAGTCATCGAAGGATTATCAAAGGGACTGGAGGACTTGGAAATAAAAAGACGAGTGGAGACCATCCAAACTACAACATTAATGAAACCGGACAAAATACTGAGGGGAATCCTGGAGACTTGAGAAGACTTGCTGTCACTCAAACTTCAGTGAAAAACTATCAGTTAACACTGATGCGAAAAACTCTCAAGAAGTAAATAATAACAAAAATAATAATTATAAATACGCAAAAGAATAGAGAGTGTTGGTTATATGAAGACAAGAATTAGACAGTTAATCATTTAATAAGCAAATGTAGCAAACTTTCAGAAAAGGAGTACAAGACTAGACATAACAGGGTGGGAAAAGGAGATTAAAATTTGACCATACTAACAAATGATAAATGCACAATCAAGAGTCCGTTCTAGAGAATGAGACGGATAAATGATGTGGACCCAAAGTCGGTACTTAGCAAGGAAAATACGGAACATGGTTTAGACGTAAGAAAGATATATCAACCAAAGTTACAAAGGATAGTGTCCAATATTAGTAGTCGTACTTCTAATACTCTTGTACTACTGCTACTACTACTACTACCCCTATTAGGATATTACTACGCTAGTAATATAGTGCTGGAAGAGTCCATGATGCAGGTAAGTTTTGGTCTCACAACACACACACCCTTCCAAGTGTTTTCTTTTTTTTTTCTTTTGGAAAAAAGGGGGAAAAAAGTAAAACTATTAATACTTTTGCCACTTGGGATTTACGTCGAGTGGTTGAGTAAATTTCCTTTTTCTTCCCGAGCGTCGTACTCCCGGAGAGACTTGGGGCGTGTCGAGGTCGAAATGATCGAATATTGCGTCGATTGGCTCTTCGCATGTATTTTGTGGTGATTCCTCAGATTCATTCAAACGGCATTTTCTGAGCTGGTTCATACGGCGTTTGTGGGTGCTCGCCAATCCTTTGTTTGATGGTGCCTACTTCCCAGAATGTCATGTTGTTTTTGTAGGCCTTGAAAAGAACTTTATCGCCAGAATAGAAATGTTTCTTATGGGGCGAGACGGTTTTCTTGAACTTTGCTTGCCGTGGAATGAGTTTATCGAAAACGGACTTGATTTTTCTTGTGAACATTGTTTCTGATTTCGCAAATTCGTCCTTAGGGTGGCAATAATGGAGTCTTAAAAGACTTCTGTATT
This sequence comes from Sepioteuthis lessoniana, assembly GCA_963585895.1. NCBI lineage: Eukaryota > Metazoa > Mollusca > Cephalopoda > Myopsida > Loliginidae > Sepioteuthis > Sepioteuthis lessoniana. Next base: position 52,094,518 of record OY757918.1, on the reverse strand, counting down.
TGGGGGAATAAGTCGCGATAAGCTGTCCGTGTGGCAAATATTTTTAGATGTTAGGAACTCGATCTTGAAGTTGTAGTTTAAGAGAATCGTTCCCCAACGAAGTAGTCTATTTGCAGTATAGACTGGCAGACCTTTCTTCGACCCAAAGCTTGTTATTAAGAGTTTATGGTCTGTTTGTAGTATGAACCGTCTTCTGTGGAACTTTGTGACGGCGAATATTATCCCTAGAGCCTCTTTCTCTATTTGGGAATATTGCTTCTCAGATGGTAACAGAGATCTAGAAGCGTGTACCACAGTTTTTCGCGAACCATCTGGCAGTTTATGGAGAGTGCAAGCACCGATGCTGTATGAGCTTGCATCGCTTGCGACTATAGGTAGGGTCGAGGGAGAGATCCGAAGTAAGGGTTTTCTTGATCTTTTCGAATGACTCTTGGCATTCAGGGGTCCATAACCATGGTTTGTCCTTTTTTAAGAGTTTGTTGAGAGGTCCTCTCAAATTCTGCATGTTCTTAATGTTTAGTTTGTTGAAAATGTCCTCAGGGTTTTCTCATTATGTTGGCATACCAGCACTGAGTTAAGTTATGACCATTTTTATTGCAATTTTTGCAATATTTCTTTTTTCTTGACTGGACAGAATTTCATCCAATGCCATTTACCACAATGGTAACATGGTCCAGGCGGTTTCTTTAACCTATTTGCGTTTTGTTTATTGTGGGGTTTAGAACATGAGATTTGCCTTTTGTCTTTTTGTGGGGAATAGGCGGTTGACTTGCTTCTGATTTTTCTAATATGAGCCACACCTGATCGTTTTTGAGTCACACTTGACAGAAATTACTCTTTGACAGTCCTCTGCCAATTTTTGGAGAGTCAATCCTTGTTCGTTTTCAAGCTTGGTCTGTACACACCGTCTGACTTCAGCGTCTTCTGCTGATACTAGACCCTGTGCAAATATTAAGTACTTTAAATCATTGGCAGTCAGCTCGGCTAGTTTGAAATCATTACAGAGCTTGTTCACCGATACTGCAAGCGTTAGAAAATCTTGCTGGTTGTCCTGGACTGTGTTCAAGCATTTCCAACGTTTGTGGAACAAAGTTGTGTTAAGCCCGAATAGTTTCGATAGGAGCTTAATAGTCTCGGAAAAATCAAAGCCTGTGTTTTTCTTGGGTAATATGAAGTCTACGAACCTATTATGTTCGGATGTTCCCGGTTTTCTTAATAGTAGACATACCTTTTTTTACTAGGCCATTGTTCACAGTCTACGTTGAATATATCTTTATAGCGCCTGCAAAAAGCCTCGAACGTTTTGTCGTTCTCTGATACGTATTCGAATATATCAATCGAGTTATAGATTGAACTCTGGGAAAATATCGTGTCTTTTTCAGATTTTTTTTTTTTAGCCATTTAATGAATTTACGAGTAATTCTTCAAAGTGTTTTTGCTGTAGTTCAGTTTTCTGCTGTGTAAGTTGTTGGAATTCTAATTGCTGTTTATGTAACTCCAAAACCAATTTTTTTCTGTCTTTCTTCGAATTTTTGTTGCTGATCTAAGTTAGCCTTTTGCAAGTGAATGGTAGTTTTTTTTTATTTCTTCCATATTTCGAGAAGATTTACAATATGTCGACTAAAGGGGATGAACAAGGCAAAAAAAAAAACACAGCAGTTACTGTTGCTTTGAAAATCCGTGCACCCGGTGGGTACACAAGAATCTAGACAGATTTTTTTTTTGCAGAAAAAAGGAACTGAACTATTTACTGGTTTAGCTTCTTTCTAAATACCGTTGATCCGTTTAATTTTGGTCACTTAAATTTCCTTAATACTTTTTAATATCTTTTGTAAGCAAAAAAAAAAGTTTTAGCAAAGAATAAAATAAAGAAAAATTATTTCTTGGTGGGCGCCCAACAGGTTCATTTGCATAAGTGTTGCAATTGAGCAGGGTTTTTTCTGTTCTTCGCTGGGGATTTTTGTAATTGTAGACAAACTTTTTTTTTAGAAGTGTGGGAAGGGGAGAAGAAAAAATTATCCTTCTGATCGAAGCAAAAGAAAAATGCTTTGGATTTTTTTTTATTGTATGAGAACTTGCTTTCTTTTTTTAGAAAAGAAAAAAGCTCGCCTCGTTGAATTTGGTGAATAGTTTTTCCAAAAGCTTAAGTTTGTCAATTTGTTTTGTGAACAAACTGGGTTTTTTGAGTAAGCAATCGTTCTCGATACTTGGTTGACCGTTATATTATTTGGACAGACTTTAATAATCTTAAATATTCCGTAGGTGTCGAATCAGTAGTTCGTCACTGATGTTGGTAAGAGGAATATTTTTGTATGTAGTCGTTGGTGTAGTGATGCCAGCTTACTTCAACACTGCTGTGTGATTGAGCGTGTCCTCTGATATGGTGAGGACGAAATTCTCGAATCTTTCTGTCGCTATTGGATGTGGGACTGGTAAGGCTTTCGGCTTGATTGCGTTTCTCGAATCCGTACGTTGCCACTGATGTGGACCCAAAGTCGGTACACAGCAAGGAAAACACGGAACACGGTTTGGAAGTAAGAAAGATATATTAACAAAAGTTATAAAGGATAGTGTCCAATATTAGTAGTCGTACTTCTAATACTCTTGTACTACTGCTACTACTACAACTACCCCTATAAGGATATCACTACGCTAGTAATATAGTGCTGGAAGAGTCCATGACGCAGGTAAGTTTCGCTCTCACAACAATAGAATACTCTGGGATTTTGAGATAAAGCTGATCACGTAATCCTGCCTAAAAGATCAGTCCTAGCGCCCCCCCCCCCACCGAAAAAAGAAAACTAGTCATCGAGTAAGTTTTGCTATTCCAGCAGACAACAGAGTGAAAATAAAAGAAATTGAAAAGACAAATACTTGGACCTTGCTAGAGAGCCAAGTAACAGTGGAATATTATGGTGACAGAGATATCAGTTGTAGTTAGTGCACTTGGGACGATCCCCCGGGGTTTGGAAAAAAGACAGAAATGATTGGAAATCAGAAGAAAATCGCGACTATCCAGACCATAGTATTGTTAAGATCGGCTAGAATATTGAGAAGAGTCCCTGAGACCTGATGAGACTTGCTGTTTACTTAGGCTCCACAGAAAAACAACCAGCCAATACCAGTGTGAAAAACTCGCAAGAAGTAAAATAAAAATTATAAGAAAAGTTATGGAACATGAGGGTGAAGCTGTAGTTGATGCACTTCAAACGTTCCTGCGGGAAGGGACTGGAAATCAGTGGAAGAATCGGAACCATCCAGACTACATCATTACTGAGAAGAATCCTGGAAACTTGAGGAGACTTGCTGTCACTCTGAATCCAGTGAAAGACCTCCAACTAATGTTGAGGCGAAAATCTCGCAAGGAATACCCAAAATCTGTCCTGGGGAATGAGACACACAAACTCCTAAGGGATTTTGACGTACAAACGGTTCACCTAATCTCGGCAAGACGACCAAACAAAGTATTAATCAACAAAAAAGAAGAGAACTTATGAACTTTGCTGTCCCGGCTGACCACAGAGTAAAAGAGAAAGAAAGTGAAAAGAAGGATAAGTACCTCGACCTTGCTAGAGAATTGAAAAAACTGTGGAACATGAAAGTGACGATTGTAATTGGTGCTCTTGGTAGTTACCGAAGGATTATCAAAGGGACTGGAGGACTTGGGAATAAGAGGACGAGTGGAGATCATCCAAACTACTGCATTATTGAAACCGGCCAGAATACAAAGAAGAGTCCTGGAGATTTGAGAATAATTGTTGTCGCTCAAATTCCAGTGAAAAGGAGTAAATAATATTAATATGTGCCATGATCATAATGAAAAATGGAAAAACCGAACCAGCAGAAAGAATAGAAGTACTAAATCAGAAAAAGATTAGAATACTTAAAGAGAAGGAAAATTAAAATCCTTCAGAATATTGGAAGTGCCATCATCAAATAAGTGGAGACAAAGAAAAAAATAAGAAACGAGTAGCTGAGACGAACGAAAAAACTTCTCGAAACCAAATTCTGCAGTTGAAATCTTATCAGAGAGATAAACACCTGGGCTGTTCATTTTATAAGATACGCCGAACCATTCTTGAAATAGACAAGAAAGGAACTTAGACAAATCTTCACATCCGAGAGATAACATAGAATATATGTGTCAAGAAATGGTGAAGGAAGAGGACTCGCCATCGTTGAAGATGGTAACGATACATCGATATGAGGCCTCGATGACTTCATTAAAAAGAGTAAAGAAAGACTGATAACACTTGGCAGTAATAGCAGTGACAACATGTGGACAAACTGAAGAACTATAACTAGTAAACAGAGGTGCCCGTGGTGTAATGGTTATCGTCGCAGGATGTGGACACGACGACAAGAGTTCAAATCCTGGACGAGCCTGATTACATTTAACATAGCACTAATACCCTTGGGAAAGGTATGAATCCAATTATTCTCCCTCCAGCTACGGGTAAATAGTAGGACAGACTAGGTTCTTCAGCCTTGGTGAGGCGTCTAGTCTAGGAGAAGGAAAACTCTGAATTCAAACCTGTTAAACTCCGCTTAAAAATTGACCTTGTGTCATATCCTGCCCGAGCGGAGGGGTTGGTAAATAGGATAACTAGTAAACAGAAATGAGAAGAAAAACAACTGTATGGATATTTCAAAAGACAAACTGGCAAAATCTCATGCGAGAACTCTTGAATAAAGTTACGTAAGGAAAACTTTAAGAGAGAACATGCAGCACAAAACAACGCCATAAGGACCAATTATATTAAAATAAAAATTGGTAATACAAAACAGAATAGAAAGCGTAGGTTATATGGTGATAGAGACGTAAACCTTCAATCATATAGCAAGCGAACGTAGCAAACTAGTACAAAAGAAGCGTAAGATTAGACACGACTAGGTGAGAAAAAACTTGTGGAACATGAAGGTAACAGCATTTGTCATTGGTGCGCTTGGAACGGTCCCCAAAACTTAGAAAAAGGGCTGGAAGAGCAAGAAATCGAAGGGCGAATCGAGATCATCCAAACAACAAGATTTTCAAGATCGATCAGAATACTGAGAAGAGTCCTGGAGACCTGAGGAGACTTGCTGATAATAAGACACCAGTAAAAGAACACGAGTTAACGATGGTATGAAAAGCTTGCTAGGAGTAAAATAAGTATAATAATAATTACTGTTCCGAATGTTTGAATTGCTACGTCTAAATTGTTTAAGGCGAATGAGTTTGTAGTTTCAAGTGATTATAAGGTGATTGGCTCACGATGAGTAATTCCATAAAGTGCCTTTATTCTTATTCTTCTAAAGAATGTTATCAGATTGTAATCTAATCTATTCTTCTTATAGTCTGATGCAGAGGAATGAACGTTAAGATTTTTAATTAGTTGTTTGAATGTATCAGTGACGAATTTATACATGCAAAAGTTAATTACATATTTTTCTTAGTCTCCTCTAAATTTAATAATTTTGTAAAGTCATCTTGTAAAATTTCGAAAGTATTTTTTTTTATTATTACTACATTAATTGTTATTATATTTTCTAAGCATTAGTCCAGTTGTCTTGCTGGGGCGCTGGGTTCGTTTTTGTAGGACATTTGTTAGTATTAAT
>OY757918.1:51886420-52083920 GCA_963585895.1 Sepioteuthis lessoniana | reverse complement strand
TAACTTGTTGGCTATGGATTTTAAAAAGATGATTTAACAAAAAACCGAAACATTAAACTTTGACATATTATTAGTATATTGATAAATGCATCCTCTGAAAATATATATATATATATATATATATATATATATATCAGTTGGCGACCAAAGCTGACGACCCGAAAGATCCCTTTTCAATAGCTACAACACCGAGATGTAGGGAAGGGCAGAACTCCTTTCTCTGGAATCTTCCATTTTACCCTTGATACGTACCTTATAATGCTGAGTGTTAAGCAAGGAGGGATCAAGTATCATTTTTGAGTCTTTGGTATGACTCGTCCTGGGATTGAACTTCGGTCTCCCGGGCCACTTGTGAACACTCTACTCACTAGAGAAAATGGAGTGTATATTTACCAACCCCTCCGTATGTGACGCAAGATCAATTTTTTGACAAAATTTAACAAGTTTGAATTCAAAGTTTTTTTTCTGCTAAGCTGGTTGACATAACATGATTAAAGAGCTCAGTCTGCCCTACTATTTACCCGTAGCTGGACCCCCCACTATGAATGAATGTCCTGTATATGACACTAAGCAATCTGATGGTGAGGTTCCAGTAATGCTGGAGCTTTGGGGAAAGCAGAGTACCCCTTCATTGTCATTGCTCCCATGTCTACTCTGGCTTGGAGTGGTAGCACCTGATAGGGTCCTATCTATGGGTTAAATAGAACTGCGTACATATGCTAAACTGCATTGCTTGAAATAGAACTGTTTTGATATTTAAACGGCGTACTTATGTCAAACTAAATTGTTAGAAATAGAACTGCTTATTTGACGTTAAATAACCTAAAAAGGTTGATATGCCATAAAACCCAAACAACCCAAACCAAATCTTTCTAATGGAACAATATACAATCAAAATGAATATTATTTGTTTATAGCCAAATTATACACCATCGAAACTCTTTTAGTACAAATATAATAGCCACACATTTACAGTAAAAATGTAATTGCAAGAATTTATATATATATATATATATATATATATATATATATATATATATATAAACAGCAAAATATTCCTATTTTTGCTTCCTTGGTTTAATGGCATATCAACCTTCGGCGCTTCTTGTAGAAGAACAGCATCGGTTCATACTTTTCCCAAGAGTATAAGTAAAAGTGAACATAATAGCGAGACTGGAATTCGAACTTACTTACTTCAAGGCTGCAGTTCATTACTTTAGTCAGCAGGCCACATTTTTGGTTTCATACGATTCTGGTGTAGATTCTAATAATAAATAACAACTAATAATATTTTCGTTCACGTACCTCGGAAGCAGCGTCTCATTTACTGAAAATGACGCAATTTCCTCCAAGCAGCAGTCGTGTCATTTCTACTATAATGATGTACCGCATGCAAGTGTTGGCCGACCAACAAGCACTTATCTACGACTGGTCTGTACGGACACGGGGTGTTGTCGAGGGATGTTAGAGACGAATGGTGAAAGAGAGTTGGGGAAATCCATGCTTGCATCATGACATAATGATGAATATTCAGTTTGGTATAATATTCCAGTAAAAAGAAAATCCTTATATCTTTGTTTTATAATTTAAGGAAAATGTTCACAAACAATCTTATATATCTATGCGCGCGCTCGCTTGTGTGTGTGTGTGTGTGTGTGTGTGTGTGTGTGTGTGTGTGTGTGTGTGTGTGTGTGTACGCGCACACTCACACACACACTCATACACGCACACACAAACAAACAAATCCGTATTATCAACGAGGGATAGTTACTTGGGACCATAAAATTTGGTATAAATTGTTAATATTAGAACTCTTGAAACCATCTAAGTATATGTATATGTATATGTATATGTATATTAATTGTATTAGATAAGAATACTTTTAAACAATTTAAATGAACAAACAAATTATTATCATTATTATTATTATTATTATTATTTACTCATTAGAATTTTTCACAACAGCGTTAGCTGATGGTCTTTCACAGGAGTTTGAGTGACAGCAAGTCCCCTCAAGTCTCCAGGACTCTTCTCAGTATTCTAGCCGTTCTCAATAATACTTTAGTTTGGATGGTCTTCACTCGTCCGCCAACTTCCAAGTCTTTCAGTCCCTTTAATAATCCTTTAGTTACTGTACAAAAAGCACCAATCACAGTTGTCACCTTCATGTTCCATAGTTTTTTCAATCCCCTAGCAAGGTCGAGGTACTTATCCTTCTTTTCACATTCTTTCAGTTTTATTCTGTGGTCAGCCGGGACAGCAAAGACGACAATTTTACAAATTCTCTTCTTTTTTTTTTTTTGTATTTATTATTGTTAGGTCTGGTCTTCTGGCCGAGATTAGGTGATTATTATTATTATCATTATTATAATTATTATTATAATTAGTGCACACAAATAAAATGCGATTTAAAAATTTAGAACAAAAGAAATTTTCATTCTGGTTGGGCTGAGAACATTTCAGCCCCCTCTCAAATAATGATTCAATTTTTCCCCCTTCTGATTTTCTTTCTTTTTTTCGTCCTGTCTTTGTCAGTGTTCATCCTTCATTCCTATCCCTTTTCTCTTCAGATCTATCTATCTATCTATGTATCTATTCTTCTTCCTCGCCGAGCCATAACTCAGCCTTTTATATGTATTGGGCAGGTGGGCCTACTATTGTAGGTGTGCAAAATCTAACTAGTTTCTCTGAGCAGGCGTTTTCCCCAGTGAACTTTTCAGTTCATCAAACAAAGCGTAACATGAACCAAAACACTCGTATATATATATATATATATATATATATATATATATATAGAATACTTAGTCCAGTTAAACCGGAGTTAGGAGTAATTCCATCAGGACAAGAAAATATTCGTGAATATTTAGATCTTCCTGGTAAAGAGCTCAATGTATCAATTATACAGAGCAATATTTTCATTAAGAAAAAACAACGAAACCAATCACAAAGGATTATAAATTTATTTCAATCCTGTTACGCTTACTGAACGTGTCCAAAAATGTATGAATAAATATATAAAATATCCGACCGCATGGAAGAGAGATAAGATGTTAAGGATAATTTGGTGATAGGTGTATATATTCATTATGACGTTTCACTTTCTGTGAGCTTCATGAGGTAATGAAATAGATTTCTTTAATTTCCGGAAAAATTTTGGGAATATTGAAACTGTCGATAAGGTTGGCATGGCAACCTTATTAAGAAAGACGAACGTAATGGAACTTTAAAATGTGGGAAATGAAGAGCGTTCGAAATTGAAGAAATAAAGTGAAGATTTTAAAATATTACTCTCGTGTTGATCATTTTTAAATTCCTATTCATCTTATTAATTTTCTAATGTCATGAAAATTACATGCTGTTTTACATATCCATCTCCTAATTCAATTCACTTGACACATTGTGGGGGTGTCCTCGTGGTATAATAGTTAAAGCGATGGACTGCGAAATCGTATTCCAGTCGCGCTATTACGTTCACTTTCGGACAAATACCCTTGGGAAAGGTATGAACCCCCTTATCCTCCCAGCTATGGGTTAAATAGTACCACTACTGTTCTTCTAGGAGAATGGCTTTGGCATTAAATAACCTAAAAAGAGATGATAAGCCATTAAACAAAGAAACCAAACCTTGACACATTGTGGTTGGAAGTCCCCATGGCATAAGTGCTGGCCTGCGGTCTCAAAGTAAGCGAGTTCAAACTCCAGCCGGGCAATTACGTTCACTTTCAGACTAATTAGCTTGGGAAAGATATCCTTCTAGCTATGTGTTAAATTGTATCACTGATGTTCTTTAACAAAGATGGCTTTGGCCTTAAATGATCGACGAAGAAACCAAACCAAATCAAACCTAGGAATTTTGTTGCTCGAACTTCTTTTCATTCATTCCACTTCCCGAAAAATTTCAATGAAAAATCAACGAATAAGTAATTCTTTCATGTGCCGAGAACTTTTCTGTTTATATATAGGCGGGGCCAAGGGCTATGTCATCAGCCTGACGTAAAGTTTGGCAGGTTTCGATCCCGGTTTGGAGCGTCTCGCGTGTCTTGCCATATTGAAGAGTTGCGATACAACGAAACAGTCTGCCTATGGATGACTATATATAGAGAGAGTGTTTCCCAATTGTTGAAATAAAGCAGCGGACTCTCAGATCTTCCCAATTTATTCTCTTTCTCTTTTCTGATCATTACTGATATATTGTTGATATTTTGATGTAGTCAAACTAATATAGCGAAATTATGCATTGAAATTATACATTTAACGATAGAGCAGGAGATCTTTTGTGTGAAGACCTATTACAAAACTAAGTCTTTCAGAATTGTTTAAGCAATATATACAAAGAAATTCAATTTCAATACATTTCTAAACAGGATTTTAAAGTTGGCCAAGAACTTTGAAATTCATCGCACATGTGAAGATTGTTGGGCAACGGGTTCTTCACCCAAAGAGATGAACATGCGTTATCAACAACTGTGCATGCTGAATTCAACGGTGCCTTCAAGTAAACGGCGGGCATCAGGAGCATATACTTTTAGATTCCTTTTGAGATTTTGGGTTAAGGTTTAAGACAAGATAATGATATTTAATTACGTTTAAATAAATTTAATTTCCATTATTTTATCATCAGTAGTCCTTAATTTGTAACCGATCATTTTTTTTCAAAAGTTGTGAAACACCATATATATATATATATATAGTAATGAAATACTCCAAAATACCCCCAATATATATGTATAGTGTAAGGTTGTAAATGGAAGAATAACTAGGAAAGCTAATCTTTGTGAAACTTTAAAACATGTGAACATTGTCATGAAAAGCACACACCTTCTTCCAGTGTTCCCCAAGATAACTTACACGAAATTTTAAAATGTTTCAAACTTAGTATATGTTCATGCAGATCTTATTAAATGTATAAATACTCTACCAAGTTTGGTTTTAACGTCATATTTTTCTTCAATATATATATATATATGTGTGTGTGTGTGTGTGTGTGTGTTTGTTGGGAGGGGATAGCTAGATTTTCGTCTTAAAACTGACCTTGTATCAGATCCTGCTCGTGGTGAAGGGGTTGGGTAAAGATAGATATGTACAAAGCCACCATTATTTTTCGTATTGGGTTTATACTTGATTCTTTGTTTTTGCAGCTTATATATATATATATATATATATATATATATAAATCCGCTAAATTTTGACCTGTGTCACATCCTGCTCATTGTGGCGGGGGTTGATAAACATAGATATTCTGAAATAGATAAATAGATAGATGGATATGTACAAAGTCATTGACTGGGTCTTTTTTGTACTGGATTTATGCAGAAGATTATGCAACTTTATTTTCCTAAGTTTTGAACTCCCTCGTTCTTAAATACATCACCATTGGAAAATCTATTTCTTTTTAGAATATCAGTGTAATCAACTGCTCCCTCTTTATACTTCTTAGTATTCTGGGGGCCTTTGTATCAGTAATAAAATCGACGAAATTACAAAACGCAAACATCTTTAGTTTTTTAGTCGTTGAGATCTCGCTTCATTCAAAGTCTCGCTGAGACATTTGCAAGAATCTTGAAGGTTCTTCGTTGTTGTCAAAAGATACCCGGTACCCAGACGAAACTACACTTGATGACACTCGCTGTGAGCATGATAGTATAAGGCCCCTTGTGCACTTAAGGGTAATGTGACTTTCTTTGTACATGCGGTACACAAATTCACATTAAAAACATACCAGATGTACACCTCTTGTATTCGTCTACATTAACGTTGCGTGAAAAATACATTGAACAATACAATAAAGTTGATCATTGAATTTCATGATATTTTTTGTAATGTTCGGCAACATTAAGGTTCTTTAGTAAAAGTTGCGCAATATCAAATGATGCATTACTTTCATTAAGATAAATCACAAAATGAAATAGAAAAGTCTTTAGTACCGCTTTTCATTGTTTTCGACTTTATTTCTGTTTTCTATGGCGGTTGTAGATTGTATTGATCCAGTTCTTAGGGATAAAAAAAACAGTAATAATGAGATAGATTAAAAGTAATAATGAAATAATAACAATAATGAGAAGAAGAAGAAGAAGAAGAAGAAGAAGAAGAAGAAGAAGAAGAAGAAGAAGAAGAAGAAGAAGAAGAAGAAGAAGAAGAAGAAGAATGAAAATAAAAAAGAGAACCTGCCGAACAGTGGACTTTACCGTCCCGCTGGACCACCGAGTTAAAATCAAAGAAAACGAAAAGAGAGACAAGTACTTGCACCTTGCTAGAGAACTGAAAAGAAGCTGTAGAACATGAGAATAACGGGGAAACCGTTTGTAATTGGTGCGTTTGTAATGATCCCCAAATTCTCGATAAGGGGACTGGAAGAGTTGAAAATCGGAGGATGAGTCAAGACCATCAAAACTACTGCATTGTTATGATCGGCCAGAATACTGAGAAGAATCCTGGAAACTTGTAGAGATTTGCTGTCACTCAGACTCCAATGAAAGACCACCAGCAAACACTAATGTGAAAAACTCGTGAGGAATTATAAAGAAGAAGAAGAAGAAGAAGAAGAAGAAGAAGAAGAAGAAGAAGAAGAAGAAGGTTCTCGTCAGCATTGATGCATCAATAGACAAACCAGAATCCGTCTTAGAAAATGAGACAAAAATTCAGTTGAATTTTGAGATATAAACGAATCACCTAATGCTGCTTAGAAAATTAGACCCAGAGATGATTAACAAGAAAAGAAAAAGAACTAAACATCTAGCAGTTTTTGCTGTCTCGACGAACCACCGGGAAAACAAAGAAAGCTGTGGAGCATGAAAGTGATGGGGTTGTTGGTGCGCTTGGAAAAAAAGACTGGAGGAACTGGGAATCAGAAGAATCAGGTATACCAAGACCACAGCATTGTTAAAATCGTATAGAATACCAAGAAGAGTCATGGAGACCTGAGGAGACTTGCTGTCATTGAGACACCAAGAAGTAAAATGATAATCATAAAAATGCTTCGTGTAAAAATGATATCACAACCATGACGTAATGATTTTAAAAATTCTTCCTCTAAAAAGTAACAATGATAAAACAAGGAAACAAATAATGAATAAATATTAGGTTTTTCAGAAAATACAGTCCGATTTTTGAATAAATTGCTTAAATTCTGTTCAAACATATTATTTTGTTTGGAGTTGTTTAAAAAATTTACATTCCTAATAACTAAACTGTCCTCTTTGTCAATGTTCAATCACTTCTTCCAGAATTTAATTTTGAAAGTTGGTTGGTTGGTTGGTTGGGTTTTATGGCATATCAATCTTTGTAGGTTATTCAATGCCAAATCAATTTTTATACAAATAATAAATTCTAAATCAAACAATTCAGTTTGGCATAAGTACACAGTTTAATTTTCAAAAACATTTCAATTTCAAGCTATTCGGTTTAGTCAAACAGTTCTAATTTAAACAAGTCAATTTAGCCTTAGTACAGTTTCAATGTCAAAAACTGTTCCATTTCAAACAATTCAGTTTTACATAAGTAAGCAATTTATTTCTATTTAACCCATAGATAGGGCCCTATCAGGTGCTACCACTCCGGGCCAGAGTGGACCTGGGAGCGATCATAATGAAGGGGTACTCCGCATTCCTCAAAGCTGCTGCAATACTGGAACCTCACCATCAGATTGGTTAGTGTCATATTCAGGGCACTCATTGGGGGAGTTTTACCCCTCAGCAGAGGTGCAGTCAGTGTATTCTACAGTCCCAGCCGACCGGGCAAGATTTTGAAAGGTATATGCCCCTAATCATGAACATGAAAAAGAAGTGATCAGTTTACTTTTCAAGCTTGGTTATAATTTTGTTTCATGACAATGCTCAATCATACGTTGCCAAGATGACACGACAGAAGCTCACTGATTTGGGATATGAGACATTGCCTCATCTACAATATTCTCCTGATCTCTCTCACCTACCAAATATCGATTTTTCTGGACATTTTTTCTCGCCAAAACATTCCATTCCAAAGAAAGAGGAACTGAATTCAAAGATACCTTAGCACCAAAATCTTTAGGATTTTACTGCGTAGCTATAAACAACCTTGCTAATTGATGGTAGAAATTCTCAGATCTTCAGGGATGATATTTTGACTGATTAAAACACGAAACATTAAGTTAGTAATAAAAGTCTATGCTAAAATTGGATGGTAGTTCCCGAAAAACCTAATATAAACTCTCTCTCTCTCTCTCTCTCTCTCTCTCTCTCTCTCTCTCTCTCTCTCTCTCTCAATATATATATATATATATATATATATATATGGAAAATAAACTGATTTCAATGCTAAGAAAAAATGTTAATTTATATGCAAAAAATATAGGTTCGAGAAGCTGAAATTTTTGTATTTGTATTTCTGCGTTTATTGATCAATCGGCGCATTCGAGCTTTCATTAAAATTTCTTTGAGATTCGCTGACGACAATATTTGTCTTGTGGCGAAAAACTTGATTAGTTGGTTCTTTGGGTTCTATAGGATATCAACCTTTGTAGGTTATTTAATGGCAAATCAATTTTTACACAAATTAACAGTTGTCTTTCAAACAATTCAGTTTAGCATATTCATTATCAAAAACATTTTTATTTCAAGCTATTCAGCTTAGTCAAAAAGTTCTAATTCAAACAATTCAGTTTAGTATTGGTATAGTTTTTGTTTACAAACAGTTAAATGTTTGGCCTAATGAGCAGAGTGTTCGCCAATGGTCCAGAACACCGGGATTCAATCCCACGCCGAGTCATACTAAAAACCCCAAAAATGGTACTTGATGCCGCCTTGCTTAACACTCAGCATTCTAAGGGTCAATGGTGAAGTGGAACAATCAAGAGAAAGAGGGAGCGCTCTCCTTTATACCTTGATGTAGTAGCTGTTGAAAAGGGAGACTTTGTGTCACCAACTTTACTTTTTTAAATGTCAAAACAGTTCTTTTTCAAACAATTCAGCTTAGCGTAAGTAGAGTTTCAATATCAAAAAGTTATATTTCAAACAATTCCGTTTAGCATTAGTACGCAGTTTAAATGTCAAAATAGTTCTGTTTCATGCAATTCAGTTTAACTTAAGTACGCAGTTTAGTTTTATTTGACCCATAGATAGGACCCTATCAGGTGTTACCACTCCGGGCCAAAGTGAACCTGGGAGTGATGGCAATGTAGAGATACTTCGCATTCCATAAAGCTTCAGCATTACTGGAACTTTATCATAAGATTATTTAGTTTCATATCCAGGACACTTGTTGGAAAGGGGTCTTATCCCTCTGCAGAATTGCAGTCAGTGTATTCTGCGTCCCAGCCGGCTGAGCAAGTAAAAAACTTAAAGCAATAAAATGTAAAATAATTTGAGAAATCTTTTCTTAGCTAGATTGTTAAGAATATGTTTTATAATCAATCAGAATAATCGATAAATCATCAACTTTTTAAATTTCGAGCCAACCTCAGTTTTAGAAATTAGTGATAAAATAGATACATACTTTGAAGGTTTATAGATTTATTCTGTAAATCTATTCAAAACTTCCGATTTTATTTATTTTGAGTGAAAATCTAATATTTTATTTCTTCAAAAATGTATTTAATTTAAATTTTTCTTAATTATTTTAAGTTGACCAAAAATTTTATGTTTTCATATTACATGTTTGTATTAATGATTTTCCCTAGCTGATGAATTCTCTTGCTACATATACTTACATAATAGCGCATTGATATACTTTCTCTCCCACATAGTGACAAACTTATACAAAGATTTTTTACATGCAGAAAATATATCAACAAATTTAAACAACGCAATCTTGCTACATTCAATGCATGAACTTGTCTTTCTTGTCATGTAAATATTGAAGAATAACTACACTCTAATTACTATAATTTTTCTTAAAAGTAAATACTTTGTGACTTCTGTTTTTCAGCAAACTTTTCACTCAATTCAAAGAAAATTTGTAGATCGGTGTTTCATTCAATCTTTTACACTCTTATCTGATATATATATATATATATATATATATATATATATATATATATATACATATATATATATATATATATATATATATTAGGTTTATTTTCAGTTACAGAGTTTAAATGATGAAAAGTTTGCTAATTAATAATATTTGATAATATCCATTTCTATTACAAAATATCTCACTTGGAAAAAAATCCTGGTATATATATATATATATATATATGTGTGTGTGTGTGTGTGTGTGTGTGTGTGTGGATTCAAAATTCTATTTTTGATAAACTATTTGAGATATTAACATCCATGATACACTGTTTTGCAGAGAAACATTTGAAGTTTATTTCTTTAACTTACAGCTATTCCATGCTTCTTTGTTTAATGTTATATCAAACTTTGTGGGCTATTTAATATCAAAACCATCCTTGTAGAAAGAATAGTAGTGGTACTTTTTAACCCATAGTTGAATGAATAAGGAGGTTTATACTTTTTCCAAGGGTTTTAGTCCGAAAGGAAACGTAATACCGCGACTGGAGTTCGAAATCGCTTACCACGATTTTCCTGTCCAGCACATTAGCCACTAAGCCAAAAGGACTCTTGTTGCAGTTCGATATGTTCATCCTAGTCTCACAGAATCTATTAAGTCGGTTGTCAATTTTTCGCCATATACCGAATTTAAATGATTGCATTTCTCTTCACTCACATGTCTTTAGGAAAGGCATAAATCCATTTCTCCCTTTCAAAGCTATGGGTAAGATAGAAGGAGCGACTGGTATCTTTAGCTTCGGTACTGCAACCGATCTGTGAAGAGGAATGCTAAGTTCAAACTAAGTGTATTTTGTTTAGAAATTGACCTTGAGTCGATTTTTGTTACTGGTGGTAGTAAATGAACAAGGAAAAGGGGGATCAAAAGTATCATGGAAAAGGCGATATTTTTTTTTTTTTCTGTAAGTGTTGTTGTCATTGTGAGAATTAATGAGCCGATAAATGTTAATGTGTCCTTAGTGAAGTAACATACCATTTCTTTTCTATAAGTATCTCCCAACCACCTTGTTATTGTCAGAAAGGACAATGCTCCCTGTAATGCGACTAAACTAGTCAAATATGTCTTTTTAAGAAAACACTAAAAGCATCAGATGTCCTACTCAAATTCCCCACTTAAATCACTTCACGAACTTGTGAAAGATAAAAGACATGTTTAGGGAACGAAACGATATTCGATTCGGTTCTTGGAAACGCTTTTATATAACGGCAAGTGTCTTTACAAACCGGGGAAAAATGTGCAGAGTTTACTGCAAATGATGCAAGTGGTATCACCAGGCTTCAATGGAAGTGTGTTCGGTTCACATCTCCCATGAAAATTAATGTTTAGTTTGGTTTTCATCATCATCATCATATCGTGCTGGCAGCACGGATATCCCTGACCCTCTCTCGCCACTCCTCCCTATCGTTCATCGCCCTAGGTAGGTCTTCCGGACAACAACCTGTATCCTCACATAGCTGCTGAATGTACGTTCGAGCTGGTCGTCCTGCTTTTGCGCGGCCATGTGTGGGGATCCATAAGAGTACATCTCTTATGAGTTCATCTCTGCTTCTCCAGCAGTGTCCTGCATGTCTGTTTCGTCTAACTTGGATAGTTTTCGTGATAGGGGGCAGGTGGCCGTACAGTTGGTGTCTTGTGGGGTGTTGCTGCCAGGACTTTTAGTGGACATAAACCATTGTAGATTATTTAATGCCAAATCCATTTTTATACATATAAACAGTTCTATTTCAAACAATTATGTTTAGCATGAGTACAGTTTTTGTTTACACACAGATAAACATAAAACAGTTCTATTTCAAACAATTCAGTTTAGCGTAAGTACAATGTTTAATTCTATTTAATCCATAGATAGGACCCTATCAGGTAATACCACTCCGGGCAAGAGTGAACCTGAGACCGATGGCAATAAAGGGGCACTCTGCATTCCCCAAAGCTCCAACATTACTGAAGCCTCGCCATCAGATTGTTTACTGTCATATCAAGATTACCCGTTGGGGGAGTCTTACCCCTCTGCAGAGATGCAGGGGTGTATTCTGGGCCATGAGATTTAAGGTGATTGACGTATGCAGGTTTAGAAAGAAGATCACGATCACAAACTTTACCATTCCAAAATTATATATCTAAGCTACTCCTCAACACGAGCTAGATGCGACACAATTTAAGCTATTTTTTCCAAAAAAATTTTTTCCCGTCCTTCAACGTAACTTTCCTTTTGCAAAAGAAAAGTTACGTTGAAGGATGGAAAAGAGTTTTTGGTGAAATTTTTTTTTTAAAGAACCTAGAAAACTTTTCATTCTTTCTCTGAAGAGAAGTAAAACGCGTTAAAAGGAAATGAAATAATAGAATATAATGAAATAAGATAAAGAATATAATAAACATTTTATGATACAAACATTTATGAAATAGATATTTTTTTGAAATAATCTCATTGTGGACCAATTTAACTTTTAAAATATATATATATAAGTAAAGTTAGCGACCGTAGTCGAGGGTAACCCGAAAGCTCCTTTTTCGATAGCTACTACACGAAGGTGTAGGGGAGGGCGCTACTCGTTTCTCTAAATTGCTCCACTTTTCTCTTGATCCGTGCCTGATAATGCTGAGTGTTAAGCAAGGAGGCATCAAGTACCATTTTTTTAAACTTTGGTATGACTCGACTTGAGATTGAACCCAGATCTCCCGGGTCATTGCCGAACACTCTAACCATTATGTCAATATCCGGTATATATTGTTTTCTTTTTCTTTTCTTTGCCTTTCCATCTGTTTTCTATTTTCCTGTATTTCTGTGTTTCTATCTATCAATCCCTCCGCACGAACAGGATGTGACGCAAGGTTTATTTTTCAGTGGAATTTAACAGGTTTGAATTCAAGATTTTTCTTCTAGACAGGTTGCCATGCCAAGGTCAAAGCGTTCAGTCTGCTCTACTGTTTTTCCATAGCTGGTAGGAGAATTGTTGGATACATATCTTTCCCAAGAATATTAGCGTTGTGTGAAATGCAAACCACTTCCTCAAGGATTTGAACTCGTGTCACCGTGTCTATTTACTCCAACAACAACCGTTACTCTGCAAGCGCTTCAATATTCTCTCTCCCCCACTCTGTGTGTGTGTGTGTGTGTGTGTGTGTGTGTGTGTGTGTGTGTGTGTGTGTGTGTATAAATATGTATATTTAAGCGTGCAGACAACTTTGTTTTGGACAATTCGCTACGCCTTTGAAGGAGGCTTACAGAAATAAACTGCTTATTTCAGGCAACAATGTTGTTTAATGGGGTTATTCCATATTCAATATCTCATTTCTGGCAAAGAGTTATGATCTAGCAAAAAAACGATTTCTTAAAAACAAGTGTTCATCATTTAAAACCCATTTTAGGACTCCATTTTAGGAATACTGGCTAAAATTGACTTCCTCAATTCAATTTGTATAAATATAACATTTCAGTATGCTAAAACCTTTTTAAAATACATCCCAAAAATGTTTTAATAAACTAAGTTTTCGTAATCTCTTTGTTTTTGGTTTTTTTTATCATGTATCATTATAACTAACTTTTAAAAAACTATGGCGTAATGGCTTAAGTGCTGAGCTGCAGCCTCGAAGTAAACGAATTCGAACTCCAGTCGTACTATTACGTTCATTTTCAGACGAATACACTTGAAAAAGGTGTGAACCCTCTTATCCTACCAGATATGGGTTAAATAGTACCATTACTATCCTTTTACGACGATGGATTTAGTATTAAATTAAACGAAAGTTGATATGACATTAAATTAAGAAACTAAACCAAACTGAATTTCATTTCCAATGCATTTTTAAAGTAATTTCATTTCCAATGCATTTTTATAATAATTTAATTTCCAATGCATTTCTATAGTAATTTCAGTTCCAATGCATTTTGCTCTAATTTCATTTCTGGGAGAAGTCCCTGTAGTGTAATGGCTAAAGTGTTGAACTGCAGCCTCAAATTAAACGAGTTCGAACTCCGGTCGCACAATTACGTTCACATTTAGGCTAATACCCCTTATCTTACCAGATATCGGTTAAACAGTATCACTGCTGTTGTTTGACAAAGTAGTCTTTGGTATTGAATAATCTACGAAGGTTAATGTGGCATTAAAGGAAGAAATCGAACCAAACCAGCCACTCAAAAAAACACTAATCAGAGAAACTATCCGGTACCGAATTGTTCTAGCACTATATATATATATATAAATATATATATATATATATATATATATATATATATAATTGTTCCAACACTAAAAATATACACGCACACACAGACACACATATATATATATATATATATATATATATATATATATAATTGTTCTAGCTATATATATATATATATATCAAGGAGTCCACAGAATTTCTATTGTTAATAATAATACCTGATGTTCATTTATTTTAAAATATCGTAATTGATACTGAAGATAATGTTGTTTACTAATCATATAAAATATCAGGTTTGGTTTTGAAGTTTGTTCTTTTATTAGGGAATCATGACTTGACTTCTTGGTATTGAAGTGAAAAGACCTCACATTTTGCAGTCCAATGCTCTGTATTTACCCGTGTCAAATTAAAGTGGATGTTGCCAATTGAATGCTTCTGACACTTTTGATAAACTGATGATTTTGAAGATTGCGGGTGTTACCTCGGTAAACACGATGAAAAGTTTCTATTTTATCTACTATCACTTGCGAGAATTATAGAATCAGCACACTTACAGGATGTTCACATTGATTTTCTAGTTAGCAGTAAATCAACTAATAACAGGTATGACACAAAGTATCTTTATTTTATAGTTGAACATTTTGGCTTCATAAAAGTTACCAAAAACAAACCGGATTAGATTATTTCAATTCATGGCATAATTTTTTCCTAAGTTATGCAAAAGGAAAATATTATGAAATAGCCCAAAATTGAGGCAAAAAAATTATGGAATTTATTAACTAAAATTTAGAATTAATTCTTATTTGCGTCTCATCGAGCTTTTATGACATGCTGACACACTGTAATTAAGTGGTGTATTTTCTGTATTCACGTGTCTGGTTTTTTTCTTCTCCTGGAGATCCGTTTTCATTTCGGCTTTGTCTCCGGTAATTTCTGTCGAGAGTCAACAATTCAACGTATTACTCATAAAAAAATCAGCTATGGATTTCTCTCATTCAAAGTAAAATTCTTTATCAAATTTTATCCAACTTACTCGAATCAATGGATCTTCTTTATTGATTGAAGCCTTTTCTTTTACTTTTTTCTTTTTTCTTTTTTTTTTTTTTTTCGGGGAAGAGGGAAATATTCACCCAAAATTTACGATTGGATTTGAATTTTAACTGTTCGTAGCCTATCAAATTGATTTTATATACCTTTCTTGAATAAAATCCTTAATTCCTTTACTCTATGACAAGCTGAATTATCGTCCTGAAAAATTACTTTATCGTCACCAAACCAATTTTCTATTGATGGAATGAGAAAATGATCAATTATTTCAAGTACATATGGGCATTGATTGTTAAGGTAATGATTGCTGTTTCCTTTGGTCTTTTAATAACATGAAACTCCATATCATGAATGATTTGGGAAATTTGCTTGCCATCCTTTTATGTTTCATTTAAATGACAACATCACTTTGACCAATGTTGATTCATCGCTGAATATTACTTTCATCCAATTGTCCAAATGCTAGAATTGTTTCTCTTTAGCCCACATTACCTTCATTTTCTTTTGTTTGTGTGTTACTGGTGGTTTTTGTGTGACTTTTCTCTGTGTAAATCCCATTTCATTTCGTCAATTTTTGACATTTCTGTCACAAACATTGACTCCTGCTTTGATCCATTTGTTTTTCATTCGTTTTGTCGTATATTTTCTATTTCGTATTGCTTTGAGGTTTCTATCTTGACGTTATATACCGGCATGTTTTCTTTTTTTAACCATCCCAATTATTTTACATTTGCATCAAATTTTAGACAAAGCTCACTGCGTAAAGCTAAAGTCTTCTGCTACACTCTGCTGGGAATTGTCTTCTTAAATGAATTTTCCTTTTTTTCAACAGACAGTTCTTGTGTTAAAGCCAGATTTCTTTTAATTAGCTATGCCCAATCGCTTGCTGAGGTTTGCAACCATTGTCTTTTAACTATAGACCGATTTGCATACGTAGGCTTTTGTTGGCATTTCTTTTAAAAATGCAAATTATAATATCATTCCATAATTTTTTCCTCAACATTAGGTTGACATTATATTTTCCTTTGCATGGCTTGGAAATAATTCAATTCGTGTTGTTTAAGGAATATTTTATGAAACGAGAATGTTCAGCTATTAAAGAAAATGTTTTGTATCTTATCTGTTATTTGTTTATTTACGGCTAAATAAATAAAAACAAAGTGAACATTCTTATTCTATGATTTTTGCATGGAGTAATATTACTGCCCCAATCAGTTTGATCCTCGTTGGGTACTCCCAAGTTTTTGCCAATATGTCGATTCATGAAGAAATTATTTGCTATAAATTACTACTTTAAGGAATTCAGCTCTCACTGTTTTGGCCCTGTGTCAGGTTAAGAAAAACTTAGTATACCGCACTATGAAGAACTGTTTAACATGCTGTTTTGCTATACTATTATTTTCTGAACTCGATACAGACTTGTGTTCGACTTGACTAAACTTAGAAAATACAAAAGAAATTCCAGCTTATCTATTAAAATTATTTAAAGAGTAATATAATATTTCCTTCATACAATATAAAATATGGATTATAATTTATAGAAATCGAGAAAACTCGGAAATGCTCGATAAAGTTCGGAGACGTCATGTACAGCCGAAGAATGGATTATTATGAAATGAGAAAGAGCGAGTTTTGAGAAGTTAAACGAAAACAGGTAAAACAATGAAATAATAATTTATAAACAGGAATAACAGCAGCGACAGTAGCAGCAGCATAGAAGAAGAAGAAGAAGAAGAAGAAGAAGAAGAAGAAGAAGAAGAAGAAGAAGAAGAAGAAGAAGAAGAAGAAGAAGAAGAAAGGAAGAAAAGATAAAGAAGAAAAAGAAAGAAAGGAGATCAGAAATGGCAGTGTTCTTTATTTTCTTTTGCATCTTTTTTTTCAGTGTATATATTTTAGTACAATCGACTTGGCCTTTCGAGTCGAATCAAAATGCTTAATTGGAATTTGCAGAGTAATATTTCCAAAAGTATAATCACATGAAAAAGACAAGAAAAGAGAAAACATTTGCAGTACGTGGGTATCGACATGAAAAGAAAGAAAGAAAGAAAGAAAGAAAGAAAGAAAGACAGAAACGAAATGAAACGAAACGAAACGAAACGAAATTTAACGAATGAAAAAAATTAAAACATTGATAGATAGATAGATAGATAGATAGATAGAGAGAGAGAGAGAAATAGTGAGTGAAAACTTTTTAAAACGTATTGGGAAAGAAAGAAAGAAAGAATGAATGAGTGAATTATGCTAACATATACTAACAAGATAGATAGATAGATAGATAGATAGATAAATAGATAGATTTACACGAAACAGAAAGACAAGTATGAAGTGCGAAAAATCAAATTATAGATTAGAAAATGTGGTTAAAAACTCGAAAAATATATCAACAAGTACATGGTGCGAGGAATAAAGCTTTAAAAAAGAACCAATATTCTGCTAAAAAAAAGAAAAAATGGGGGGAACAGTATTTCTTTTGTTGTGCACATGCTCCAATATAGATAAATAAATAAATAAAAATTTCTTATATATGGCATTTTCTTTTTCTTTCCTAGAAATTATATGAGTTGCCGAGTTCTTTATTTTGGCCGTTTCTTTTCTTTTCTTTCTTTTTTTTTTTTTTTTTTTAACAGTGATAAAAACTATCATCACCAGCTCAGCGCTAAGTCATCATCATAATCGTAAGCTGAAACAACTGTTATTGGATTTGCCAAATATGAGACTGGCTAACAGACTTATTGGTGAATAAGGTTTGAGGTTGGTTGGTTGGTTGGTTGTTTTTTATGGCATATCAACCTTTGTAGATTATTTAACGCTAAATCCATTTTATACAAATAATCAGTTCTATTTCAAACAATTCAGTTGAGCATGAGTACACAGTTTAATTGTCAAAAACATTTCTATTTCAAGCCATTCTGTTTAGTCAAACAATTCTAATTCAAACAATTCAATTTAGTATATGTATAGTTTTGTCCACACACGGTTAAATTTCAAAACAGTTCTATTTCAAACAATTCAGTTTAGCGTAAGTACAGTTTCAATGTCAAAAACAATTATATTTCAAGAAATTCAGTTTAGCATAAGTACGCAGTTTAGTTCTATTTGACCCATAGATAGAACCCTATCAGGTGCTACCACTCCAGGACAGAGTAGACCTGGGAGCGTTGGTAATGAAGGTTTGAGGGTTGTTTTTAGCTAATTTAAGATCATTGATTTCGAAAAAGGTAGCAGATTTTTCACAATATAGCATGCCTCTAATTTGAAAGGAGGCGTAGAAATTGAATCGTCGAGCCAATTAGAATACGCTGACTGTATCCCCGGAGAAGGGTAAGACACCCTCTCAGCTAAAAGGGGTGTCCTAGGTATTACACTAAACCGCATCTGATGTTGAGGCTCCAGTTCCGAAGATTTGGGAAATGTTGATTACCTCTTCATTACCATTACTCCCAGGTCCACTCTGACATCAAGTGGTAGTACCTGTTCGGGTCCTATTCGTCCATCGGATCAGTTTTAAAAAATTTCGTATTCGATTGAACCGTGGGCAAAACATGTAAATGTGAGCGTATAAAGGACATGATTCCTTAACTTCTAGGTATAAAATAACCCTTGACGGGTTGAAATGTCATTAAAATCAATCAATCAATCAATCGGGAACCTGAGTCCAATTCCTGGATAAGGCTGTTTACGATACAGTTTGCGTTTTACTTTGTTTAATTATTGACCTATGTCACATGTTGTCCGTGGTGGAGCAGTTGAATAAATGGCAGGGAATCTAGACGATATCCAGATGCCCTGCAAAGAATTCATGGATATAGATCTTTACTGATCAGCCAAAACTGGCGTGTCCATGTATGGGAACCCATAGGAGCACCTCACTTATGAGTTTGTCCCTGCTTCTTCAGCATTGTCCATCTTGTCTGGGATGGTTTGTGAAATAACTGGCAAGTAGCCGTACAGTTGTTTTTTGTTGCTGTTGTTACCAGGATTTGTTCAAAACAGCTCGCAACATCTGTTTTTTCTCTGATCATTTCGTTAAAGTCCAGATGGTGCAACAATGCAACAGTACTGACATGGATATAGCTTGGGAGAATTCCTATTTTATTTTATCACAGACATTATATTTCCATATGATCGATAATATGATGGACATGTATATAATGGTTATTCTGACATATATTTAAATTTTGGAGTTATAATAGACGTTGTTTAAAATTCCAACATTCAGACATCTCACAAGAGAAAAGTAGAACGATTAAAATTTTATCAGTGTGTCATCAAATAAATTGAAATGACAGACAAAAACCGATACTATTTTCAGAATCAAGGACCCTAAATTAGCCAATATGTATATGTAGATATCTTTCTTTTTATATGACTGAATTTTTTTTATCAATTTTAATTCATTTCATGCAGGTATTGACAAAGCAAGATAGATAGATAGATAGATAGATAGATCTTTCCCTGTTGCTTTCAAATCCACTTTAATTATTGATTGATCTGTCTTGTAATCTCCCATCCCACGTCAAAGATTTTCCAATCACTATTGGATATGAGTTTCTTCTGTTTTTTCTCGCCTACACTTTAAATTACGAGGTGCATACGATAAGTTTACAGACTTTTTTCGTTTTGGCATTTAAAATTGTCGTAGACCCTTGAAAATTCAGTATTTTATTGCCAGACATCTTATGATATGACTGGCCAATTTTTATGATTTCAGCTTCAAATGAACAGCTACAGAAGCAATTGTAATACACCCTACTAAAGCTTGATTGTCACGACTGGTGAATTTCAAAAATGCAATCTGATACTTTAGAAGAACGATAAGCAATAAAATTCTGTTTTAAACATGGAAAAATGCCACAGAAACGTATGGAATGCTTCAGAATGCTTTTCGACCATCTTGCATGAATCGAGCATCAGTTTTTGAGTACCATAAGAGATTCAAGGAAGGCAGGGAGTCTGTGGGGGATGATGAGAGGTGAGGGAGGAGTAAGGAAGTCAATAATCCAGCGTTGATGGGCCAAAGGGTTAGGGTTAGGTTACTATGTTGAGGTCTTACCCTTCGGCAGAGATGCAATCGCGTATTCTACAGCCCCAACCGACTTGGCCAAAAAGAAGGAGGAAAAGGACTTGTCATCATTGAAGACAGCGTTGATGCATCGATACAACGACTCGAAGACTACATAGAAAAGTGCGGAGGAAGACTGATTACAGCCACCAGAAACAATATTGACAACACAAAGATCAACAGAACGAATATAACTAGAAAACAAAAATGGGAAGGAAAACAAGTCTGTGGACGTTTTAAGCGCATATATATAGTTTATTATACATACGAGGTGATTTCAATAAGTTTCCAGACTTTTTTGTACAGGCATTTAAGATTATCGTAGACTCCTGAAAATTCAGTATGTTATTGCTATACATCTTATGAGATGACTGACCAATTTTTATGATTTCAGGTTTAAATGAATAGTTACAGCAGCAATTGGAATAAACCCTACTATAGCCTGATTGTCACAGCTGGTGAATTTCAAAAATGCAATCTGGACGTGAGGACACTTTAGAAGAACGTTTGTAATAAAATTCTACTTTAAACTTGGAAAAAATGCCGCTACAGAAACGTATGGAATGCTTCAGACTGCTTTTGGAGCATCTTGCATGACTCAAGCATGAATTTTTGAGTGGAATAAGAGATTCAAGGAAGGCAGGGAGTCTGTGAGGGATGATGAGAGGTGTGAGAAGAGTAAGAAAATCAGAACACCAGAGTTGATTGGCCAAACGGTTAGGGTTACGGTTACTATGTTGAGGTTTTAAGGGAGTTCAGAAAAAGATTCCGAGGGAAGAAGCCAGCACTCTTCAAATCGGGTCAGCGGCATTTCCACCAGGACAATGCACCAGTCCCCAACTCCATCCTTGTCACAGACTATTTGACCAAGATGGGCATCAAGACAGTTCCTTACCCTCCCTATAGTCCAGACCTTGCTCCTTGTGACTTCTGGTTATTGCCTAAGCTTAGATGCTGTCGTTATGAGACCATTGAGGAGCTGAAAGAGGCTGTGACGAAGGTCACTGACAAGCTGACACAAGAGGACTTCCATGGGGCCTTCGAGAAGTTGTTGGAACGGTACAACAAGTGCATTGCAGCCGGAGGAGATTACTTCGAAGAGGACTAGAGTTTCATGTGTGTACTATCAATAAAAGTGCGCATACGAAAAAAGTCTGGAAACTTATCGTATGCACCTTGAATGCTCTAGAAAACAAGGCGATCTGCATTGGAAAAAAGAATTGGAGGTCACTAAAACTGCCCTTAATCTTATTTATTTTCCATTTCCTTTTCGGGGTTATGCTTTATTTTTCCCCAGATCAGCTCTTTGATATAAATTCTAAATATCATTCACTGTATTCATCTTTTACTGAACTTTTAAATTGAGAACTCACGAAGAGCATGAGTATTTTAGAGCAAGATTGTTTGTTTGTTTGTTTGTGTTTTAAGGCATATTAATATTTATGTGTTATTTAATGACAAATCTTGTTTATACATATTTATTAAATGTATATGATTTGTAAACGAATTGAGGTAACATTGTAAACAAGTCAGTACTCCTTTGTTTGCATAAAGTATTGCTATCGAATACTAATAATTCTGTTCAACATTAATCATTCGCTTGCACACAGTTAATGGTTTAAAGTATTCCTCTCTAACTCTAATAATGCTATTTGATATTAATCATTTGTTTTCACACAGTTAAATCGTTTCATTTATTGTTAACGCTTAAAACTCTATGTGATATTAATTATTTGTTTTCAGTTATTAATGGTTTCAAGTATTGCTCATACTAAGAACTCTATTCAATATTAATAATTTGTTTGCACATAGTTAATGGTTTCAAGTAGAGCTGATACTAACAATCTTGTTTGATATTAATTATTCATTTGCGCACAGTTAAATGATTTCAACAATTGCTATCTTATACTGATAATTCTATTTAATATTGATAATTTATTTGTACATAGTTAAATGGTTAAACAGTTCTATTTGACCCATTGATGAGACTTTAGCAGTTACAACCAATTCGAGTCAAAAAAGGTGCCGGGCGTAAGGACAATGAAGAGGTACTCCACATTCCCCAAAGTTTTATGTTTGTTTTATGTTTTTACAAATTATAATTTTGCTTGTTTATTTATTTGTTTGTTTGTTTGTTTGTTTGAGTTTTATGGCATTTCAACCTTTATAGGTTATTTAATGCCAAATCCATTTTTATACAAATAATCAGTTCTATTTCATACAATTCAGTTTAATATAAGTACACAGTTTCATTGTCAAAAACATTTCTATTTCAAGCTATTCAGTTCTAATTCAAACAATTTAATTTAGTATAATTACAATTTCAATGTCAAAAACTGTTCCCTTTCAAACAATTCAGTTAAGCAAAAGTACGTATTTTAGTTCTATTTGACCCATAGATTAGACTCTATCAGGTGCTACCACTCCAGGCCAGAGTGGACCTGGGAACGATGGCAATGAAGGGGTACTCCGCATTCCCCAAAGCTCCAGCATTACTGTAACCGCTCCAAAAAAATGTAAATCACCTAATCCTCCTATTCCCACCCTCCAAAGATTTATGAGCACTATGCATAAGGATAAGTGTATGTATTCATTTATGATCACTATGCACCAAGATAAATGTATGTATTCATTTATGAGCACTAAGCATAAGGATAAGTGTATGTATTCATTTATGAGGTCCATGCATAAGGATAAGTGTAAGTATTCATTTATGGCAAATAAATGGAGCTTTTGAGAGTGTCTATTTATTTGACATAAATGAGCATAGATTTATTGTAAATGAAGTTTACAGTTTAAATTATTGTTTCCAGGAAATTTGTCTTTATTACTTTTTTTCTCTTCCACGATGGACGTCAAGTCTGTCGAGCCAAGACTAATGAGCTGTCCTGCAACATCATAGTAAGCGAGTTTGAATTCTATTTGCTCTATTGCGTTCATGTTCAAACTAATACTTTTCCGAATGTTATGATCCCCCTTATCTATGTGTTAAATAGAATCACTCTTGTTATACAAAGATGTATTTGGCATTAAATAACCTACAAAGTTTGATATGCAATTAGAATAAGGAAACCAGTTTCTATTTATCCTTTTTATTGTTCGGTCTTGATTGCATCTAGTAAGTACTGAGTTCGATTTGTTAATTTTCAGGTTGCCAACCCTATTTGATAATCAGCTGGTCACTTTTAAGTGATCACCAATTATCCCATTGGGAAACAGTACACCAATTTCGATTTACACCTAAAATTTATTTCCCCGATGAAATTCATTGGACATTGAACCGTTAGGATCTATGAGGCAACGGCAAATTTGAAAATCAAAATTTAACTTAACAAGACCTGATTATAGTACGGACGATTTGGCATTAACATCAGGCCATATGAATTTGTGATAAATTAGATGCCACTGTCATATGCGTCGAAAATGGATCAATGGATGGTAACATCAGCGCATGCGCAATTCGCTGGCATCTTGAGAGCCTTGCTTTACTTCAGCGATCTATCGATGCGCACCAGTTGACATTTTCTAAATCTGAATTGTATCATTGTTGAAATTGTAGTAGGTGATATAAGTGTACACACAAACGAACAGCCTTTATATTCATATATATATATATATATATATATATATATATATATATATATATATATCAGTCTATTCATATGTATCTTGCTCAGTTTCTATCGACCTATCTTGGTCTGGGGCTGTTCACATCTATCTATCTATGTCTTTTAATATCTATATATCTACCTGGTTTCATTAATATTTTTCTATATTGGTCTGTTCATAGATAGAGATAGGTTCGGTTTGTTTAATGGCATATCAATCTTTGTAGGTCATTTAATGCCAAAACCATTCTTCTAAAAGAACAGTAGTGGTACTATTTAACCCATAGCTAGGAGGGTGAGGGGGCTCATATCTTTCCCAAGAGTATTTGTCCGAAAGTGAACTTAATAGCGAGACTGGAGTTCGAAATCGCTTACTACGATTCCGCAGTCCATCGCTTTAACCATTACACCACGAGGACACCCCGATAGAGATAGATTTGGAGGTACCCGTGGTGTAAATGGAGACAACTATGATGTAATGGTTATCGTCGTATAAAATTGACTGTTAGTATTTCACATAGCACTAATTGGGAAAGGTTTGCATCCGACGATTCTCGTCCTGGCAAGGGGTAAATAGTAGGGCAGACTGAGGAATTTAATCGCGTTACGCTAAACAGTCTAGGAAAAGGAAGGCTTTTAATTCAAACCTGTTAAACTCCACTTAAAAATTGACCTTGTGTTACCTACTGCTCGTGTAGAACGATTGACACACACACACACACACACATACACACATACATATATATATGTGTGTGAGTGTGTGTGTGTGTGTGTGTGTGTGTGTGTGTGTGTGTGTGTGTGTGTGTGTGTGTGTGTGTGTGTTTGGCAGCATTTCTTCATTAATACATAGTTGATTGATCATAATAGATATTTTTGCCTATATATTTTTTGCTAATCCTTTCGAATTGCCTTATTGATCTTATGATATTCAGCGGGAATTGGTTGATAAATCTTTCATAATTAGTTATTTCCCAAGTACTCTCTGCCCAACTTTTGGCCATCATCAGAGGAAGATGTAATTCAAAAGTGATATAACTTTTGCATGTACATTACTACTTTGTAAGAAGAGCGTCTGTTCTGTTGTATTGTGTAGCGTTTACTTTTCGAATTTATTTCGATAACTAGCGTCAGTAGCAAAAGACATTTAAGTACATAATATATATTAAAATGAATAGGCCTATTAATCTTTCTCCGCTATATATATATATATATATATACATTCGGATGATATACTTTTTAAGTTTGTGTGCCAGTTGTAGCTTGGAATTTTGACGTTATATTTTTGACAAGGAAGGCCATAATTTCCTTGGTATTGATAACAATTATGAAAAAACTTGCTTACTCTTTAATTTTATCTATAACCTACTGCTAGACTTAGTTAAGTGCCGTTTAGTGGGAATGTTTATGACATTGAGATTCAAAGCAATAATTACCTAGTCTTAGAAGATGGTTAAAATGACCTAAGAAATTCTTGTCAATCTAGGTTTGCAATGAGTGCAGTGTATCCTAAAGTTACGCTGCTGCTTATCACAGCAAATGCCATAAATATTGACTTGAGTAAAAATATGTATATATTGGCGTAACCGAACAAATATTAACCTATCATTATTGTAAAGCATGGATTTTATAGTCTTTTAATATGAGAGTACAGCTCGCTGAATCTAGAGTGTTAACATATGAGAAAATTGTTAATGATATTTTACGACATAAACTCCTATATAATTGTCACATGGTACGAAACATTAATTTTCTTGGTGAAGTTTTATTAACTTTAATCCCGAATTTTATTGGAAATCTTAAAAATGATTGCAAACTCCAATATGACCTGGTATTATTCACTATGGTGAGTCTAAGGTTTTGCAATATTTTGGTAACGTGAGGTACCATTCGGCAGCTGAGGTCGTTAAGATGAGGACCGACTATGATCTATGAGATGCTGAGATCGTCAGATACTCTCTGAGTTCTACTCGCCGGACTTGGCTCAGTGGATTGGAGCACAGCCTCAGAATCCACGGTGTTATGCCTACCTGACATTGCCTGATCGTCGGGGTATTAGCAAATCTAGCTAAATTTCCTCAAACATCTGGTTATTGTTCTTTGATTAATTGCACCTTTGCTTTTCACATAACGAATGTTTTTGGTTTCTTCTGCGGCATTTTGGCCCACCTCGAATTCATAAAGCATAAATTCCTGAATTAGACTTACGTTGCACGTTCATTTGTTTGGCTTTCAAATCACACATGGATTCAAGCAATGCATAACCTGTCAGTGCACCAACTACCACGATACTACCAACTAGAACAGGTACTTATCACAAACTGAAATGATTTGATCTTGTGATATACGCACCGCAAATTATTACGTAGTACCAAAATATTGCAAAACTTTTGGCTCGTCCTAATAGTACCATAATTATTGTTATATAACACGCGCTCGTGTATAACACGCACTCATAAATTTGGGCCACAAGATCCTGGAAAAAATGTACCTTGTGTATAATAGGCACTGATATTTTAGAATTTGTTTCGGCTAAATTTAGTATTTGTTCAACCTTTTATAAGAGCTTATTCTAAATGTATGGTTTAAAGGAAAAGAAAGAAGAATTTTTCAAAAAGAATTTTAAATTACCTTTTTTTTTTTTTGATTTTAGTTCTTGTCTGAAATTTTCAACATTAATTTTTTTATTTTTAATTTTGCTCGTTTGCAAATACAAAAAATAGAATAAACTTTTCTTTGTCTATTTCTAACTGGTTCTTTCTTTAAGACTTTATGTTCTTTTATTCGTCTCAACAAGGTACTTTTCTTCTTTCTACTTTTTTCCTTTTCTTTCTTTCTTTTAAATGTCTGCTTTTCTGCTTATAATCTGCTCTTCTTTCTTTCTTCCTAAGTTACTTTTATTTTTTATCTTTTCCTTTTTTCGTTTTTTTTCTTTTAGATGTCCACTCTTTCTACTTCCATTCTCCTGATCTTTCTTTTTTTCTTTCTTTCTTTCTTTCTATGTTACTTTTCTTTTTTTATCTTTCATTTTTCCCTTTTTTCTTTTAGATGTCCGCTCTTTCTTCTTCCATTCTAGTTATCGTTCTTTCTTTATTTCTTTATTTATTTCCTTCTTTCTTTTTAGTTCAATATTATACTACTCTACACGAAAAGATAATTTAGCAATTCCGCTCGTTACATGACATCTTTAGTTTTATTTTTCTCTAATATTTTCTAATTTTTCCATATTTTTCTCTGTGTTTTCGTTTACTATTATTATTGTTATGAGTAATTTTCACACCAGCGTTTGCTGATGTTCTTCCACAGGAGTGACAGCCAGGCTGCTCAAGTCTCCAGGACTTTTCTCAGTATTCTGGCTGATCTTAATAATGCTGTAGTCAGGATAGTTTCTACTCCAAATGCACCAACCACAATTGGTATCACCATCACCAGCATGTTACATAGTTTTTTTTAGTTCTCTAGCAAGGTCTTGGTACTTATCTCTCTTTTCGCTTTCTTTTATTTTCACTCTGTGGTCCGCCGGGACGGCAAACTCCAATATTCTTTTTTTTGTCTGTCACCGTGTGGCTGAGATTAGGTGATCCGTTTGTATCTCAATATCCCAGAGAAGTATGTGCGTCTCATTTTCCAGAACGAATTCTGAGTTATGCATATACCACTTATTCGTATTGTCAAATATAACTTTTCTTCACAATTCCGTGAATTACCTTCATCACCCAGTCGTGCCTATACTTTTTTGCACTAAATTACAGCATGTGATTTTGTTTAATTCGACAAACTGGGAGTCAGCAAGCTCCGTTGACACTGTGTCTACACGACCATAAATCAGATATATAATGCTCTTTCATTCTTTACTTATATAAATATGGCAGACTACAGTCATTATATATATATATATATATATATATATATATATATATATATAGGTAAAAGTAAAAACTGTATAACCCATTTTTAGGCAGCTGTGCACTGTACATTATCTTCATTGATTAGAACAAGTTTCACCAAACAGTTGCCTTCTTGTGATAAATGAGGCAAAATATTCATTTTGTCGATTGTACGGACCATTTTATACAATGTTCATTGTCTTTACTGATACTACATATATCATCGCTTTCTTATCGCTTGTGTTAATATCAGTTATGTTATATGTTTATTATAAAACAGGAACAAATAGATATCGGTAGACTAGATAGATAGATAGATAGATAGATATGACTCGGCTTGGATGTCTTTAAACATCTCGTGTCTTTTGGTCACTTTAGAACTCAGAATCCTTTCCCATTCTCTTTTTATTACCATTTATTGAACGGAGAAGACTTCTTTTGCAATCTATGTTCATTGAAGAGATTTGATCTCACCACCCGGCACAAAGCGTTATCGTTTGCTCGCTTTTGAAATGAAAACCACCAAAGCAATCAAGTTTTTTTCCCTATTTTGTAATACTTTTTTATATACCACTCGTTCATATATATATATATATATATATATATATATGTTTGTCTATGTGTGTGTATGTGTATGTGAGCGCGCGCGTGTGCGTGTGTGTGTGTGTGTGTGTGTATTGAATGCAAAAAACGTGATTTTTAGCAATTTTTGACTTTCCCTCCATTTATTCGGTGTTAGTGTTTCAATAGATGTACTAATGCTAATTGTGGAACTTGCTTGATGAAGACATTACTACGTATCCTCCCTAGCACTAACCGTCACTAATTATCAGCAACATCTCCAATAACAACACAAAACAGAACAATTCTTTAACAGTGAGGTTTGTTAAACTGAATTTTCGTTATACATTCTTCAATCGGTCAATAAGAAGAGAAACATATCAATTCTACCCGTTTGCCTGAATATAATTAACATTCTTTTCCTCGGTAGGCGTGTTTAGCGTAACGGCCATCGTCGTAGCAAATGGAATCGGCGACCCGAGTTAAAATTCTGCAATCTGCTTCTTGTGTTTTACTTCATGCCAATGCCCATGCGAAACGCATAAATGAATCTCTTTTCTACCGCTCCTCAGTTATCAGTAAATAGTAAGTTAGACCCGGGTTTTGCCTTGGTTAAGCAACCAGCCATTGGAGAAGGAAAACTCTAAATTCAAATTTGCAGTATTCCTCTTAAAAATTGACCTTGTGTCACATCCTGTTCGTGGCGGAGAGAATTGGGTATATATATACAAACATTCTTTTCTAGCGAACTCTCTCTTATACTATCACGTATGATCTCGATATGCAAAAGGATTTTAGTCGAAACATGCTATTGCGTTCTCAGCTCACTTACACTATGTCATGATCAAAGATAATGAAATAAGACTTGTAGAAGTTTTGATTCATCATTGGAAACTATTAATAAACATGTGCAAAGTCGAATGTTTTATTTATTATGTTTTAAAATGTAAGCTTCATTCACAAATGAAGTCAATCCTTTATATATATATATATATATATATATATATATATATATATATATATATATATATATATATATGAATCGGGGCCTAGATTATTTTTTCCACGAAGTGGAAAGAGTACTGGACTGATGAGGAGGACTTACCCGTTAGTGGGGTGACTATCTTTGACAGGAAACGGCTCAATGGATGACACGCTGAACATCTGTTGCTGACTATGACTCTTAAAGGAATACTCTCTTTATGAATCTTTGGAAGAAGACATATGTGCGGCAGTTTGCTGCAGTGTTCCATTATCTGTCGGAATTTCATATGTGGTATGAGATCTTCGTTCTTACCAAGGATCTGTGACAGCTTCCTTTCCGTCTTTAGAGTCGGGTACTTTTTTACTTTACAATAGCCACAACTGCCAATCAGGTCTGCCAATTTGTTGGAGTATTCTACCTTTTCCATTACTACAGTAGCATTGCCTTTGTTTGCTGGTAGAATTATGATGTTTTCATCACACCGGGGACTCTTAATCAAAAAGGCTCGAAAAAAGAATTGCGATACAAGCTTAGGTAACAAATCACACATAGCTGTAAGTTGTATCTCATTAGATTTGTAAATCCCCAAAATTTCTTTGAATTGTCCAGCAGGATACATGTCGCAGTTTATAAGGCGTTTGGTCGGAAATTGCTTCTGAGTGAAATCTATTTGGATGTTGCAGATTCAATCCCACTTATAGGTAAGATAAATAAAACTACTTATTAATACGTAATACTGGGCCATTGGCCTAATGAGTAGAGTGTTCGCCAATGGTCTGGGTTCGTCCGCAAGTCGAGTCATACCAAAAACTCAAAAAACGTGTGACGTTACCCCCCTCTGGCCCCCAGTTACATCAACTTCTTCGAACCATTTCAATATCTTTACAGCCGGTGATCAACTAGTGGCTCCGATAGGGGCAACGCACATTTCTTTACCGCTACATCAAATACAATCGAGGGAACAGGAGAAAAAAAAGAACAAACGAACAAACGCTTGGGGTTAACTCAAGTGCAGAAGGAGAGTTATGTAACATTGTGCGTGTGCAGACTAACGCTAGTGTGGACTCTAGCGAAACTTCCACAAAGCTACTGGAATGCCGATTCATCCTGACTCGATCTTCTTTCACTGGTCTGAACCCTCTCTCATGCCGAATCGTCTCTCTGCTGTCCCGTGTCGACTGGTCACTCTCGTCACCCTTCGCCAGCTCCCAACTCAGACCCTTTGTCTCACTCTCTGATTCGCGTCCCCTTACCACTTCCGGTCACGCCGAGATCTCAAGACCAAAACCCTTTGTCTGGTTTCGCGCCAAAACAGACAAAAGAATCGTCTGCTTGGCGGACCACATACATAGTGTTACAAACTGTACTTGATGCCGCCTTACTTAACACTTAGCATTGTAAGGATAAAGTGGAGCAATCCAGGGAATAGAACAGCGTCCTCCCCTACACCTTGGTGTGGTAGATATTGAAAAGGAAGCCTTTGGGTCACCCTCGACTAAGGTCACCAACTTTACTTACTTTTATTAATACGTAGCTTAACCCTTGTACACAGTCATGGTTAACGGAATTAGAACAATCTATCCCCGTGGTTCCATGTAGGTTCCTGAGTTTGACATGTAACACCTGAAGAAGAGCCAAGGACATTTCCGTGGAAACCTTTTGAGTATAAAAACAGTTGACCGAATTTTCTAAGTAATAAAATAGGTTTCTATGCTTTACCAACCCTTGTAGATGTTTTTAAAGCTGAATCTTTATGCATATGTA
Source organism: Sepioteuthis lessoniana (assembly GCA_963585895.1). Taxonomy (NCBI): domain Eukaryota; kingdom Metazoa; phylum Mollusca; class Cephalopoda; order Myopsida; family Loliginidae; genus Sepioteuthis; species Sepioteuthis lessoniana. Next base: position 52,052,846 of record OY757918.1, on the reverse strand, counting down.
TATATTGAATATATATGATTTATAAACGGATAGTTTGTAGGTAGCATTTTAAACAAGGAAGAGCTCATTTATTTGCACACAGTTAAACGATTTCAAGTATTCCTAACAAGAATAATTCTATTTAGTATAAATCATTTGTTTGCACACAGTTAAATGGTTTCAAGTATTGCTATGTAGCACTAACAATTCAATTTAACATTAGTTACTCGTTAGTTCACTGTGGAATTGTTAAATAGTTCTATTTGACCTGTAGATCGGACCCAAAAACGTACAACCACTTCTGGTCAGAGTGAGACTGGTAGTAAGGGCATTGAAAGGGTACTCTATGTTCCCCAAAGGTCCAGGACTGAAGCCTCGTCATCATATGTAGTTTAGTGTCCAATCCGGGACACTCGTTGCCAAGAGTATGGCCCCTCTGCAAAAATGCAGTCGGTGCATTTTACAGCCAGAGTTGACTGGGTTAATTCTTAACAGAATTGATGGAGTAAACAAATATATTTGTGGTAGAAATCTAAATATATAAATCTCAAGTTTTGTGAGATAATTACGTTTAAGTGGCGTGACAAAAATGTTTAAAAGGCTGCGCTTGATATATGAGTATATTGACTAGTTTTCACAAATCTATTGTAAGCACAACTCGATGATGATTCCCAGGTATGTAAATTGTTGTTGTTGTTGTTGTTAAATTGTATATAATCTATTCTAATGTACTGGGTGTTTCATAATTTTGGAAATAAAATCATTGGGCAAAAATTAAGGACCAAAAAATAATAGAGTAATGAAAGGTAAACAGATAAGATCTGCTACAACATAGTCGCAAGCATGAATCAAAAGTTTCTAGAGGAGAACTAGAGTTTTTGTTCTAGATGTCTACTGTTTAATTGAAGGCTCTGTTGAATACGGCTTGCAAAATTGTTGATAATACGTGAACCTTCCCCCTGGCCCAGATGGTGAGAAATTATTTGCCTACGATCTTCACAAGCACCATGACCTTCAAAATTCTAAGAATAAACTTGAAAAGCTGACTCTTGTTTAGAAATGTGTTGAAATTAAACTTCTTTCTGTATCTTTCTTAAACAATCTAGAAAGGTTAATTTCCTAATAGGTCTTCATGCAAAAGATCTTCTGCTTCATCGGCTAAAGCATGATTTTGCTATATTTGGTTGAATATATTAAAATGGCAATTATTTCCCAGCAATAATCTGGCAAGAGAAAGAGAATAAAGGAAACAGGAAAGAAACGAGAGTCTGCTGCTTTGCTTTACCAAATGTGAAACACCCAATATTTCAGTGTGTTTTGGCCCAGATGTCATATCATGTTTTGCAATAGAGAATTACTTTTAGGTATTAAAGGTTGTCATAGAAAATGTCTCACCATATTTTTTTGTTCTATGGAGACCGTGTTATTTCGGGCATTTACAAGTGACTGATTAAAAGTGGCGTTATAATGTCTACAACATACACGATGTTGTTGTTTTCTTCCTCTTCTTCTTTTCAAGAATGCAGCTGCATTGTTTACAACTTGTATTTAAACTATTGAACATCCCTTTTGAAGTGACTTGTTTGTCGACATTAACCCCCGGATTCACCCAATGATTGTGGTGGTTAAGGTTCAATCTATGGTTTAAATCACGCTGTTGGAGAGAAAGTTTAAAATCATTTTCAACCGCAAAATACATTTGCTCATAAAACATTGACATTCATAAACAATTACTCCTAGGTCTACTCTGACTCGGAGTGGTAGTACCTGTTAGGGTTTCATTAATGGATTAAGTAAATCTGTTTAAAAATCATTGCTATTCGATAGGAAAACTTGATACCATAGAATTGTAAATTACTTGTATTTAGAATAGTTATTTGAAGCTAAAATTGTTTATAAAGGATTATCATTAATTATTTGAAGTCATATAACTTTTTGTCTAAAATGACTTATAGTTAATAAAAATAAATATTTGAAGGCCTATAATCATTATAATTAGATAGGAATTCTTGAAGCAATACAACTGTGTGCAAATTATTTGTCGTATATATAAATACATGATATCATATACTATGAGTAAAAATAATCGTATGAAACAACTACGGAAAAAGTGTAAATATAAACTACCCTGAACGCAAGTCACTGCATTTGGGGTAAAACAACACTTAGACGGATTGACATGCCGGTAAAATAAATCAATTAAGAATTTTATATTGAAACTGAATATAAATCGCCCCTCTTATAGGTAAAATAGATCTTGATTGGAATTGTTGATACCATATAAGTGTAAGGGGAAGTCCCTGAGCGTGCTGACCAGCGAGTTGTTCTTTGACATCGTAGTAGGCGAGTTCGAACTCCAGTCGTTCCATTACGTTCACTTTCGGGTTGATATCTTTCGGAAAGGTATGAAACCTCTTATCCTTCCGGCTATGGATTAAATAGTACCACTGCTGTTCTTTTATGGAAATAGCTTTGGCATTAAATCCCCAACGAAGGTTGATTTGCCATTATGCGAGGCAACTGAATCCAAACCATATAACTGTGCGCAAACAAATTATTAGATAGGGATAGTTACTTGAAATTATATAATTGCTTTCAAACTACTAGTCTTAGATAGGATTACTTGAAACAATGTAACTGTGTCAACAGCATTTACTTGAAACTATAATTGTTTACAAGCGATTAGTATCATTAAATAGGAATGTTTACTTAAAACCGTATACCTGCTTATAAAAACTGACTTCGGGACTGTCAAGAGTTTACATGCCGTAAAACCCAACTAGTCATTAGAGCAAAGATATTTTTAAAGACACAAATAGCAAAAAGATGCTATTCACTCACATATTTTAAAAGTAGTTATAAGAATCGATGGATATTCGAATAAGGATAGCGCATGGCTTATTTCAAATGTTAAATACTGTAAGTAGTGTTGTCACATGACTAACATTTTTGGATAAAATTTATTTGCGCCTAAATTCTATTCCTTTATCTATTTGTTAAATATCGGATGAAGGCAGATAATTCTATCCGAGATTTTAGTTGTGTAAAAATGAACCTGCTTTTGTAAAGAATTCTTTGTAGGACTAATCTTTTTGTCAGAAAAGATTTCGGGTTTGATAAACAGCATTCGAAATCATCAGTTTTATCACGTAAAAATAAAATTGAGAGATTAAAAATGACGAATATGATAAAACAAAGAAAAGCTGAGAGAAAGGAAAGAGAGATAGACAATAATAAAGCCATGAAGGAAGAAAGGATCACTAAGGAGAAATTTATGAATGCAGCAATGGAGGATTGTCAGAAAGAAAGTAGGGAAGAGAGAAAGAAAGAATTGGTAGAGAGAAAAGAAGTAGACAGATTTGAAGGAAGAATTGAAAGAAAGAAGAAGAAAGGCAAAAAAGTGGAAGGAAGGAAGGAAGGAAAGAAGTGTTGGCAGAGAGAAAGGACATGTAGAGAGAAAAGAAGAAATGAAAAAACGAAGGATAGACAGGCAAAACAGTGAAGGAAGGAAGGATACACAGAGAGAAAGGAAGGACACATAGAAAGAAAGCGAGAAAGGAAAGAACGAAGGACAGGCAGGTAAAAAAGTGGAAGGAAGGAAGGGCTGAGAGAAAGGAAAGTACGAAAGAACGTTAGATTGGAAAAAAAGAGAGGGAGATAGGAAACAGGAAGGAAGGAATAACAAACGAACAAACGAACGAACGAAATAAGGCAGAAAGAAATGGCAAAAGGGAAGATGGACAATAAAAGGAAAGGAAACTAAAAAGAAAGACCGGACCATTGACCGAATAAGTAGTGTTCGCCAATGGTCCAGGAGACCGGGGTTCAAACCCAAGTTGAGTCATACCAAAGACTCAAAAAATGGTACTTGATGTCGCCTTGCTAAGTACTCAGCACTATAAGGTGAGGATCAAGGGTAAAGTGGAGCAATCCAGGGAATGGAGTAGCGCTCTCCCCTACACCTCGGTGTAGTAGCTATTGAAAAGGGAACCTTCGGGTCACCCTTGATTAAGGTCGCCAACTTACTTTACATTAATAACGAGAAGAGGTGCCCGTGGAGTAATGGTTATCGTCGCAGGATGTGGACACGGCGACACGAGTTCAAATCCTGGACCTGACTGATTGCATTTCACATAGCACTAATACCCTTGGGAAAGGTATGAATCCAAATATTCTCCCTCCAGCTATGGGTAAATAGTAGGCAGACTAGGTTCTTCAGCCTTGGTGAGGCAACTAGTCTAGGAGAAGGAAGACTCTGAATTCAAACCTGTTAAACTCCGCTTAAAAAATTGACCTTGTGTCATATCCTGCCCGAGCGGAGGGGTTGGTAAATATGATTAATAACGAGAAGAAAAAGAGTGGAAGAAATAATTCTATTTAATATTAATTATTTGTTTGCCCACAGTATAATTGGTTTCAGTTATTTTTATTAATCGCTAATAATTCTATTTGATATTAACTATTTGTTTGCGCACTGTTAAAAGGTTTTCAGTATTGATATCTGAGTACAATTGACTCTCAGCCACCACCTTCTAACACCTTTAAAATAGAATAGTATTGGTTACTTGTTAGTCACAAGACCAATTTGAAGAATACTGTCGCTACAATCGTAAGTGCTAGGGCTGGACAAGACCAGCCGATTGATCGGATCGGACCTCTCCGACCGCTCGTCACGCTTACTATGGGTCAAAGTGGAGAACTGCAGGTCACACGACCACTTCGGTTGTCAGGTCACGGACTTCTCAGCCACTAGAATCCCGTTCTCAAGAATTATGAGTCTTCACCCGCGGCCAACAGGTGGCCTCGTTGGGGGTCCATGCCCCTCTACTGATACGCAGTCAGCGTATTCAACCACCCCCAACCGACAAAGCAGCAGAGAAAAGAAGGAATGAAAAACAAGGTAGGAAAGATTGGCAGATAGAAAGAAAAAAAATGGACGAGTGAGAATAAAGAAAATGTGAAAGAAAGATAAAGGAGAACAATAAGAAAGTAGAAAAATTAAACTTTTATGAAGTTCTTGAAAACCTTTGCACGGAATTTAATTAATTAATTACGACGCTCAAATAAATTCACTCTCATATTGTCAGTTAATTTGTGTCCTGTGTTGAAACCAAAATATCATGACTAGTATTATCATCTATCTTCTTCTTCTTCTTCTTCTTCTTCTTCTTATTATTATTATTATTATTATTATTATTATTATTATCATTTTTATTTTTATTATTATTATTATTCGTGGTAGTGATAGAAGTACTGATGGTGTTAAAGGTGGTAGTGGTAGAGTTAGCCAAGAAGAGTAGAATAGAATCAATAAAGATAAATAAAGCAAGAAAGCGCGCCATTTTTGGTATGATCGGGTCATGTGACATCTTGATTAATTTCTCGTCTGCATAATAGAAAAGTTCGCCGCGCAGGAATCGAGCAATTATCAACTGCATTGTTTTAGAGCTTACCCTTTGTCGTTTAATAATTGGGCCTCCATTTTGAATTTTCCCCCCTTCTCTTATGGGCGTTTTCGTGGCTCGAAAATCCCCGAGAAAGAGGCAGGTGGTATCGATCTTATATTTTAAATAATTCTAGTTAGTTTTATTAATTTCGTTCTTTTTATATTTTTTTAATTTTATATATTTATTTATTTAAAAACATCTTTTGTTTTTATTTGTAAACGGCATCAGAACGAGGGCACAGATTTTTCGCGAGAGATAGAAGAAAGGTGGAATTTTTTTCTTTTTCTTTTTTCTTTTTCTCTCTTTATTTATTTATTCATTTATTGCAATTTTGGTTTTTCAAAAATAAAGCATTCATCTTGGTTTTATCCTTGGTTCGTTTATTCTGTGAGAAAACAAAAAAGAAATTAAAGAAATTAATAAAAAGGAATGATCGTTGTGCTTCAGAAATGAGTGGACAAGAAATATTCTTTTTGTTTTTTACTTCACTTAGTTTATTTGTTTTTTATCTGTAATGCATTTAGAGTTATGCCGCTGCCTCGGTTATTCTCTTGCTTCGCTTTTAGTTTTATTTGATAGTTCATTTACATTTTTTTTTAATTTTTATACAATAATGGTTGATTCATGAATCGACTGATTAGACAAATTCAACTCGTATTATGAAGTCCCTTGTAAAAATTCAACTTAAGACTTGACCTTGGAACTTACTTTTTGTTCACTTATTTTTTTTAAATCGTTCGCAAGTTTTTTTGTTTTTGTTTTGTTTTTTGTTTTGTTTTGTTTTTTAGTTTGTTTTTTTAACTTCTGACTGTCCTTTTTTTATTATCATTGCATTTTTATTCATTTTCTTTCTTTATATTTGCAACTGTTTCCTTTCTCTCTTCCTTCTCGTGGCGTAGTGGGTAACGTACTGGATTATGATAAGTGAGTTCGAATTTTAGTCACGCAATTACGTTCACTTTCGGACTAATGCTCTTGGGAAATGTATGGTCTCCCTTGAATACTGACGGCAACTCCTATCCTTCTATAAGGATGACTTGTAGTTTGGTGTGAAATATATATATATATATATTTTCATTTCCTTCCTGAATTGTTTGAATTGTTCTAATTGTTCTAATTGTTTGACTAAACTGAATATCTTGAAATAGAAATGTTTTTGACAATTAAACTGTGGACTTACATTTAAACTGCATGCTTATGCTAAACTGAATTGTTTGAAATTGAACTGTTTTGACATTTAACTGTGTGTAAACAAAATCTGTACCCATATTAAACTGAATTAGCTGAATTAGAACTGTTTGAATAAACTGAATAGCTTGAAATGTTTTTGACAATTAAACTGTGTACTCATGCTAAACTAAATTGTTTGAAATAAGACAATTTGCATAAAAATGGATTTGGCGTTAAATAACCTACAAAGGTTGATATGCCATAAAACCCAACCTGCCTGCCAACCTTTCCTTCCTTTATTCTTTCTTTATATATGCTACTTTTTGTTTTTTCGTTCTTTGCTCTATTCTTTCTTTCTTTCTTTCTTTCTTTCTTTCTTTTGCTTTGATTTCTTTTCCTTCCTACAGTCTTTCCTTTTTTCTTTCTGACTTTTTTCTTTATCTTTTCTACTTTTGGAACTTTCCTTTCTTTCTTTCTCTCTTTCTTTCTTTTTACAACATTTTCTTACTTACTTTCTTTCTTTCTCTTTAATACATTTTGTCCATTGAGTGAGTTTGAGTTTCATTGGGTGCCCCAATTCATTTGGCCTTGAGCTATATCTAAGCAAAAAGCTTAGTAAATTACTACAACATTTTATTCTTTTTTTCCATTTTTCCTTCTTTCCTTTTTTCCTTCTTTCTTTTATTCTTTCTTTTTACTTCATTTAGTCATTTACTCCTTCTTTTTCCATCTTACCTTCCATTCCTTCGTCTTTCTTTCTTTCTTTCTTTCTTTCTTTTTGCTAAATTTTCTCCATTTTTTCCATCATTTTCCTTCCTTCCTTCCTTCCTTTTTTCCTTCTTCTCTACTACATTCAATTCATTTCTTCCATTCTTTTTCTTCTTTCTTTCTTTCTTTCTTTCTTCCTTTTTTCTTTGCAATACTTTTCTATTCCATCCATCCTTCCTTACTTCTTTCTCTCTTTACAACGTTTTCTTTTTCCTTTATACATTCTTTCCTCTTCTATTTCTTTCCTCTATTCCTTCTTTCTCACTTTTTTTTTTATCTTTGCTAGACTTTCTTTCTTTTCTTATTTCTTCATATCCTAACTTCTTTCTTTCTTTCTTTTTCCTACGTTTTCCTGTTCTTCCTTTGATCTTTTTATCTTTCGTTCATTTTTCTTTTTTTTTTCTTTTTTCTTTCTTTCGTTATTTTTTTGCAAAAATTTTCCTTTCCATTTTTCTTTCTTTCTTTATCATTTCTACGTTTTTCTTTCCTTCATTTTTTTTCTTTTCTTTCTTTCACTACCCTTTTCTTTTCATTCTTTTGTTTCTTCCTTCTTTCTTTGTTTCTTCTTTTATTTTTTCTGCTATATTTTTCTTCATTTGTCCTCTTTTTTTCCCCCTTTTTATTTCTCTATTTTTGTAACTTAAGAATTTGCTTTTTCTTTCACCTATTTTTTACGTCGTTCACCCGTATATTTTTTTTCATCTGATTAGTTTATTTATTTTTTTAGCTATTTCTTTTCTTCTTTTAAATTTTTCTTTCTTTCCTTTTGATAATTCTTCTTTCTTTCAGATTTTCTTATTTGTTACTGATCTCACTTTATTTCTATCTTTATTTTTCTTTTCTTTCTTTAATTCTTTTTTGATTTTTCTCTTTCTTTTCGTTTCTTTTTATTTCTTCATCTTTGCTACAGTTTTTCATTCTTTTTCTCTTTTCTTTATGCTATGTTTTCTCTACCTTCCTTCATTCTATCTTTCTTTCTTTCTCTTCATTAAATTACTTTGCTTTCTTTCTTGCCAACTGGGGTAGAAAGATGCAAGGTAATTTAATGAAGAGAAAGAAATAAAGATAGAAGAAAGGAAGGTAGAGAAAATATAGCAAAATGTTGGGGCTGTAGTATACACCGACTGCATCTCTGCAGAGGGGTAAGACCCTCCCCACGCCAACAAGTGTCTTAGATGTGACAGTAAACAATCTAATGGTAAGGCTTCAGTAATGATGGAGCTTTGGAGAATGCAGAGTACCCCTTCACTGCCATTGCTCCCAGTTCCACTCTGACCCGGAGTGGTAGCACCTGATAGGATCCTATCAATGGGTCAAATAGAGCTGTTTGACATTTTAACTGGGTGAAAGCAAATGACTTACGCTAAATTGAATTGTTAGAAATAAAACTGATTGATCATTTAACTGTGCGTAAACAAATGACTGGTGTTTAACTGAATTGTTATTGATGCATAGCAGTACTTGGAACCATCTAACTTTGTTGTCTTATGCTAAATTCAATTGTCTGAAATAAAACTGTTTGATCATTTAGCTGTGTGTATCTACAAAATGTGTTTACAAATCTTATGATTAATATATATGTAAAAACAGGATTTGACATTATGATTAATATGCTATAAAACCAAACCAAACCAAACCAATTGCTTCTTAACTTCTTTATCTATTTTTGTTACTTTCCCTTTCGTCCTTTCATTCATTTTTTCATTAATTCTTTTTATTCTTGATGATTTCTGCGCTTTTCTTTCTTTCTTTCTTTCTTTCTTTCTTTTTGTATTGTTCTCCTTTCTTTCCTTGTTTTTCTTTCCTTCTTTTTATCTTTGTTACTTTTTCTCTTTTCCTTTTCTCGCTCTTTCATTCATAATTCTTTTTTCGTTGGTAGATTTTGTCTTTTCTTTTTTCTGTCCCTTCTTTCTTTCTTTCTTTCTTTCTTTTTGTATTGTTTTCCTTTCTTTCCTTGTTTTTCTTCTTTCCTTCTTTTCATTAATTCTTTTTATTCTTGATGATTTCTGTGCTTTTCTTTCTTTCTTTCTTTCTTTCTTTCTTTTTGTATTGTTCTCCTTTCTTTCCTTGTTTTTCTTTCCTTCTTTTTATCTTTGTTACTTTTTCGCTTTTCCTTTTTTCGCTCTTTCATTCATAATTCTTTTTTCTTTGGTAGATTTTGTCATTTCTTTCTTTTGTCCCTTCTTTCTTTCTTTCTTTCTTTCTTTCTTTCTTTCTTTGCTTCCTTTTCCTTGGCTTCTTTTATTTTTTCTTTCTTTATCTTTACTAATTTTTCATTTTCCTTCCTTCCTTCCTTTCTTCCTTCTTATTTTATATTTATTCATTTATCTTTGCTACATTTTCCTACCTCTTCCTTCGTTCTTTCTCTTTGCTATATTTTCTTTTCCTATTTTTTCCTTTTTTTCTATCAAGCTTTATCTTTGCTACGTCTTCAATTTCTTTCTTTCTTTCTTTCTTTCTTTTTTTCTTTCTTACTTTCTTTGCTATTATCTGTTCTCTTCTTTTCTTTTTTTCATCATTCCTCCCTTATTTGTTTTTTTTTCTTCTTTTTCTCTTGCTTTTTTTATTTTTTTTATTTTTTCATTTTTCTTTTCACTCTAACCTTTTGTCTTATACTGACGATATATTCAAATTCTTTTCTTTCTTTTCTTTTCTCTTTTTCTTTTTCGATTTTTATTATTTTTCACGTTCTTCCTATCGTTTTTATTTATTTATTTTTAATCCTATAGCTGTTCGTTTTATTTTTTGCTATCAGATATTAATTGTTATTTATTACCAAACTTTACCACATTACAACTCAGTAAACCACAGTGTGAATATTTATATATTGGGTCGAGTCATAAATAGTTTCCGTTTTAGTAAAATATAATTTATTCAAGAATATTTTAACAAACTAATTAGCCCAGTCGGCTGGAGCAGTAGAATGCACCAACTGCTTCTCTGCAGAGGGATAAGACTCCCCTAACGGGTGTCTTGGATATGACACTAAACAATCTGATGGTGAGGTTCCAGTAATGCTGGAACTTTAGGGAACGCAGTGTACCCCTTTATTACCATCGCTTCCAGGTCCATTATTGCCCGGAGTGGTAGGAGCTGATAGGGTCCTATCTATGGACAAAATGGAACTAAACTGCGTACTTATGCTAAACTGAATTGTTTGAAATTGTTTGGCATTAAATAACCTACAAAGGTTGATATACAATAAAACCAAACTAAACCAAACAAATTAATTTTAATCAACAGTATATTCACCATTATTTTCAATTACGTCTTACCATTTATCATGATGTTGGTTGATTCCGAAAAAGTAACTGCTTTCGAGCTCAAGAAATTTTCCACAAACGACTTCGCTTGATCTTCTTGAGAAAATCATTGTCATTAAGAGCCTTTTATAGCGAAGACAAAAGATAGAATTCATTTGGTGCAAATTCTGGCGAATATGGAAGATGGAGTAGAACAGACCAGCCTAAATCTTTCTTTTTTTCTTGCATGATTCTTGCTGAATGTGGCCTTGCGTTATCAAGGAGAAGCGCAACGTTTCTCCTATTGACGTGTGAAGGAGCATTTTATAAGAAGATTTTCATGTTCATTTTCATATTTTTTCAAGTGACAGCAGATTGTGGAATAGGATGTGTTGCTGTCAAGTACTAATTCTCGAGTACTTTTGTATGAATTAAGTTCCACGATTTCTCTTAAAGCATCTTGATCGAGGTCTCATTAGCAATCTAGTTTGGATTCATCTCTCAATGACGAACTACTAGAGCGAAGCTTTGAAAAATAGTTTCTGGCTTAGCTGTTCATAATGACACCTTGGTCATAAACACTTAAAATTTTCTTTGCTGTTTCTGTAGCGTTTTTGTTATTCTTAAACGCCTACATTATTACATGTCGAATATGCACTTTCAGTTCGTCCATTTTAGGGGCATGAGATCATAGATTAAATTATTATGCCTACTCTTTCACGGCTGAAATAAGAAAGACCGATGATAGTACTCTTTGATAAGGTAATTTCCAGTTGCAATTAAAACACTTTGAAATGTGTAAATAGGACTTGCTTTTAAAAGACGAAAATCAGTTATTACAACCCAAAATTTACTCGGTCCCTTCGCCACGAGCAGAATAGGACCCAAGATTAATTTTTAAGCAGAGTAAAGAGGATTTCATGGAGTCGTCCGTGGTGTAATGGTTATCGTCGTTGGAAATGGACACGGCGACACGAATTCAAATCATGGACGAGGCTGATGGCATTTCACATAGCACTAATACCCTTGGGAAAGGTATGAATCCAATTTTTCTCCCTCCAGCTATGGGTAAATAGTAGGGCAGACTAAGTTCTTCAACCTCGGTGAGGCAACTAGTCTAGGAGAAGGAAAACTCTGAATTCAAACCTGCTAAACTCCGCTTAAAAATCGACCTTGTGTCATATCCTGCCCAAGCTGAGGGGTTGGTAAATATGGTAAAGAGGGTTTTAATTCAGTTTCCTTCTCCTAGAGAGGTTACTGTTGAAAGGCTTTAAAAACTCTTCTGTCCAACTATTTGTCCAAAGCTGGAGGTAGAGCAGATGGATTCCCGCTTTTCTCAAGAGAATTAGCTTAAAGTTAAACACAAACAGCTTTGTCCTAGATCTAAACTTGGCTTGGTGAATCCATATGAATAAACAGAAAACAAAAATAGGAAGAAAAACAATTTTATGGACGTTTTAAATGACTTACAAGCGACATCTCACCCGAGAAAACCTGGAAGTGGCTAAGAAAAGGAAACATTAAGAGAAAAACTGAATTTTTCTAATAGCAGAACAAAACAACGCCATAAGGACCAAATATATCAAAGCGAGAATAGATGAGATGCAACAGAACAGCAGATGTAGATTATGTGGTGATAGAGACGAAACGATCAATTGCATAATAAGCAAAATCTGCAAATTAACACAGAAAGAGTATAAGACTAGGCACGATTGGGTGGGCAAGGTGATCCACTGGGAAATGTGCAAGAAATTGAAGTTTGACCATACGACCAAATGGTATATGTACAATCCAGAATATGTCCTGGAAAACGACACACACAAACTTCTTTTGGGATTTTGAGATACAAACGGATCACCTAATCTTGGCCAGATGACCAGACCTATTAATAATCAACAAAACAGATAGAACTTGCAGAATTGTGAACTTTGATGTTCCAGTGGACCACAGAGTTAAATTGAAAGAATTGCAAAAAGAAGGGTATGTACTTCGACCTTGCTAGGGAATTGAAAAAACTGTGGAACATGAAAGTAACCATTATACCAATTTTAATTCGTGCTCTTGATACAGTCACCAAAGGGTTAGTACAAGGACTGGAGGATTTGGAAATAACGGAACGGGTGGAGATTGTCCAAACTACAGCATTGCTGAGATCGGCCAGAAAACTGAGAAGAGTCCTGGAGACCTGAGGAGAGTTGCTGTCACTCAAACTCCAGTGAAAAACCATCAGCTAACGCTGATGTGAAAAACTCTCAAGGAGTAAAATAATGATAATAATAATAATAATATTTTAGGGGATTTACTGTCACTCAAACTCCATTGTGAAACCATCGACCAACGCTGGAGTGAAAATCTCTCAAGGGAGAAAAATAATTTTTTAAAAATGAGCTTGTCGTTTTGTGGATTTGCCGTTCCGGCCGACCACGAAGTAAAAATAAAAGAAAGCGAAATGATAGACAAATACTTGGACCTTGCCAGAGAATTAAAAAAGCTATGGGACATAAGAGTGACGGAGGTACCAATAGTAATTGATGCACTTGGAACGGTCCCAAAAAAGAAAGACTGGAGGAACCGGAAGTTAGAGAAGGAATCAAGATTATCCTGATTCAGCATTGCTGAAATCGGCCGGAATACTGAGAAGAGTGCTGGAAGAAAGAGGGGACTTGGTGTCACCTAGACTACAGTGAAAGACTGCTTGCTAAGTCTGGTGTGAAAAACTCGTAAAGAGTAATATAATTTACTAAGTGTCTACCCGTCCGCCCTAATTTCGGCTATATTTCAATCCGATTTTCCAGGATTGACTGGATTATCTCTTTTAAACTGTATCCGAATAGATCTTTTAAAATTATCTGAACCCATAAAAGTTCTATTTGCCTTATATATGTTATCATATAACTTGAAGTTGTGTAATGTATCTAACCCAATAACGTCTATTTGTATTATATATTTAACTATATAACTTTTATTTGTATTATATATCTAACTATATAACTTCTATTTGTATTATATATTTAATTATATAACTTCTATCTGTATTATATATCTAACTATATAACTTCTATTTGTATTATATATCAAATTATATAATTTCTACATGTATCATATATCTAACCCAATAAATTCTATTTGTATTATATATCTAACTATGGAAGAAAATAATGGATTGTAATCCGACAGTTTGTAAAGAAAAATTGCTAACAAGGTAATCCAAGTAGAAGGAGAGAACGCTGGATATGCTGGTATGTGTGACTTTTCCTATGTATTGTTGGTTAGAAAAGTCTTCCTGTTTTTGAGTAGGTCTTTGCATCTACGAACCTGCTTTCTTAGTCCATCCCAACATCTTCTTAGATTACATAAGTCTGTGCCTTGAGGCTTGTATTCGTGTTTGGGGATTTTCCGAGGCACATACATTAATACAAAAAAAAACGACTTATAGGATTTGAACTTCGTCGTAAACAAGGAATGATTCGAAATCTCTCAATGAGCGAACGGAACGTGGATTCTGCACAATATTCCTAATAGGTCAGGTAACGAACACTAATTCATTGATCAAACGGCCAATTTTTCTTGTCATAAACAGCCAACTTTTTCATGTCATACAACTTTTCCAAACTTTTTATATATTTTTACACTTTTTATACATCCATCGTTATCTTAATATCACAAATATAACCCCTAGTAGTTCTGATGATGGTTCAGCAGAACCGAAACGCTATCGAGTCGACTTTTTTCTCAATAATTCTCTCCTTCTACTTGGATTACCTTGTTAGCAATATATCTAATTATATAACTTCTATTTGTATTATATATATCTAACCCAATAACTTCTCTTTGTATTTTGCGTGTAAAGTAACTTTTATTTGGTTTTGTTTCTTTGATTTTTAATGGCATACAAACTTTGGTAGATTACTTCTATTTACATTATGTATGTAACCATAGCACAGAAAAAACGGTACATTAGTAGTAGTAGTAGTAGTAGTAGTAGTAGTAGTAGTTGTAGTAGTAGTAGTAGTAGTAAGGCAACGAGTCTAGGAGACGGAAATTTCTGATTTCAAGCTTTTACTCTGTTTATAAATTGACCTAGTGTAAAATCTTGTCCATTTCGTGGGGTTTAGGTAAATACGAACTATGTTTAGCTCATTTGCAACACAAAAACAAACTTATTGGACAACCAGTGAGGATCGAACTCTCTAATAATGATCAGCTTTACTCAGCCAAAAAATTAGTCTTGTGTCACATCCTGTCTGTTGAGGATGGTTGGGTAAATACATAGTGCTTTCTTTGGGTGGATTCCCTCAAGCGTTGTGGCTTACGTACTGGACTGTGACATCATAGTAAGCGAGATCGAACTCCATTCATGCTATTAAGTTCCCTTTTGGACTTATACCTTTAGGAGCGGTATGGACCCTTATCTGTCCAACTTAATTGTTATATTATACTGTTACGGTCCTTCTACAAGTATGGCCTTGGTATTAGTAACACACGATGGTTGATAAACCAAATGATTTCTTGTAATGAAAAGCTTCTTATATTTGGCAAAGAATACCTTTACAGTCTATATATATATATGTGTGTGTGTGTGTGTGTAAGCAACCCCTTTTCCATTGGCAGAATTTGACACAAGGCATTATTAAGCATGTACACCTGGTTTAAATTCAGAGTTTTCTTTCTCCTAAACCGGTTGCCATACAAAAGCTAAGAAGCCCAGTCCGTCCGACTATTTACCTACACCTGAGGACAGAACATATAGCTTCATTCTTTTCCCAAGGCTCAAGGAAAATTTAAATAGCCTTGTCCAAGATTTGAACTCGAATCGCCGCGACCATTTTCTATAATGAAACCGTTACACCATGTTTGTTATTTAAAACAGTACACATCTATCTGTATGGTTGGTTGGTTGGTGGGTTTTATGGCATATCAACCCTTGTAGATTATTTAACACCAAAGCCTATTTATGCATATATATATTAAATATATCTGATTTGAAAACTGAATAATTTTTGTCGGTAACATTTTTAAACGAGCCAGAGATTAGTTGTTTGCGCGCAGTTGAATGGTTTCAAGCACTGCTATTTCGCACGAATAATTCAATTTGACGTCAGTCATTTGTTAGCACAGTTAAACAGTAAAACAGTTCTATTCGACCCCTAGATGGAACCCTAACTGGTACTATCCCTCCGAGTCAGAGTGAACCCGGGAGTATTGGCAATGCTCTACATTCCCCAAAGCTCCAGAAAATTCAGATGCAGACTACTGTCATACCAGGACACTCGGTGCGAGGGGGGGTTACTCTTTGCAGAAATGCAGTCGGCATATTCTTCCGCCCCAGCTGACCAGGCTGTCTAGTTATATGCTCAAAATAAACGAAATTTAAAAAAAAAAGGCGTTGACATGTTTCTGTTTCAAAAAAATTATACTAGTCTGTTAATGTTTAACTGTGACTATAAATATAGATTTTCATTTTAGTTTCGAAAGTAGGCCAGCGCATTAATGTACATAACGTGGTTTATTGGATGAGAATAAAAAGGCCATAAAAGAAAAGAGTGAAATAAAACCTGAAGGAAAACTTGCATCACTGACCAACCAAATAACTCCGCGGGACAGTCAATATTTCCGTGTTCTGGATATGACACTAAATCGCATCCGGTGGTGAAGATTTACTTCTGAAGATCCAGGGAGTGTGTAGCCAACCCTTCATTGATATTACTTCCGGGTTTACTCTGACCTGGAATGGTTATACCTGCTTGGGTCCATTTATGTTTGAAAATTCATTGTAAGATAGAATTACTTAAAAGACTTTACAACACTGCATGCACAAATCTTTAATATAAAATTAGAATAGTTATTTGATACCATATAATTGTATACAATTTATCTGTATTTGATCGGAAGAGTTGAAACCATATGACTGAGTATAAATTATTTGTATAAGAAGTATAGGAAACCAGACGACTGTGCACAAATTATTTGTATTACATTGGAATACTTTAAACATGTACAAGAAAAGGATTATTATTGTGTATAGATTATTTGTACTACATAGGAATAATTGAAACTATATAACTGTGCAAATCATTTGTATTAGATAGGAACAGTTGAGACCATATGACTGTGTGCAAATTATTTGTGTTACATATGAATACTTGAAATCATATAACTTTGTGGTCTGTCTTGCAACTCCTCTATCTCGTAACTTCTCTGATCTGATCTATCGCCTGGTTGTTTTCTTTATAATATGCAGTCGGGAATTCCGGAAAAGAAAACAATTTTTCTCACGTGAACCACCCGACTAAAGTACTTTTCTAAAATGATAGCCTTGTCTAGTACTAGCGTCGAAGACCCCTGCTTATGAGGAACATTTAAAAAAAAACTGACTATTTTATCCCCATCAAGAAATTCTTCTCTTTCTATTTTATCATCTCTTTAAATCTGCCGATCTTTCTAACTCATTTAACGATTCTTTTGATATTAACATCTCATCTACTGAAATTGATGTCAACATACGCCAAGCGAAGACGTAGAATTCAGTTGACAGTTTATCGATCATACTGAAATCTGATCTATCCTATAAAATAAAACGGAATCTCTTCCGAGCTGTGGCTGTATCAATACTAATGTATGGATGCACCATCTGGACTCTAACAAAACACATCGAGAAAAAGCTAAATAGAAACTACTTAAGAAAGCTATGAGCTGTTTTGAATAAAATCCTGGAAGCAACACCCCACTAAACAGCAACTATACACTCCACAAAATAGCAGCTATACGGCCACCTACCTCCCATCTCACAAACCATGTGACACTGAGAGGTAGTATCTAATAGTCTCATCTATGGGTCAAATAGAACTGTTAGACCATTTTACAGTGTGTAACAAATGACTAATGTTAAGTTCAATACTTAGAAATAGAACTCTTTGACCTTTTAAGTGTGTGTAAATAAATGACTGATGAATTGTTAGTGCTACATAGCAATAATGAAGTCGTTTAAATGTGCGCAAACAAACGATTAATATCAGGTCGAATTATTTATGTTAGACAGGAATACTTGAAACCATTTAACTGTGTTCAAAAATTTAATTATTCGTATTACACAACAATACTTAGAAACATTTAAAATATATAAAAATATTCAGAAATTAAATAAAGACTAAATTTTAATCTTAGATTGAAATCAAATAAATTTTCTTGAACTAAGTTTGATATTTATATAGTGTTTATCACCGTGTTTTCCTTAATAGATAAATAAATAAATAAATGGACAAATTTTTTCTTTCGATAAAAAAGGTTAATTTATTGACAAGATTTTAGTTGCCGAAAGTTTTGTCAGTTGTGTAAAAAAAAATTTAGATACATAAAATTACATGACACCCGATGATGACATTACATTCAATTTTGACACCAACTTCTTGTCCATATCTTTTTGTCCCCTCCCCTCTCTTTTTTAAACGAGTTAGAATACATTGAAAGAATACTTTTAAAATTAAATTTTTTTCTCTTCCCATTGTGTGATGGCTATCTGAATAGGTTGGTTTCTCTTATGGAGTGAACAGTCAAAAATAAATTCATAATAGCCAAATGACAGTTTGTGGAGTTTTTTTTTCTAATTATATGAATTTGCTCTGTATAAAATTAATAAATTTATATATTAATTATCATAATTACATTGAACACTCCTGGAGATTTATAAGAATCCTTTTATATACTGTCAAAAAGAATCATTCTCTTCTCATCTTATATATATATATATATATATATATATATAATTCTCATTTTATTTTAGAATTAGAGCTATACCAAGAGAAAAAAAAAACGAGTTCTTTTTTGGCGAGCATTTTGCTGCTTATTACTGGCCACGCTAAGAAACAAAATTTAATTTCCTCACCAACATAAACATGAAACGCGATTATTATCTTTGACAACAGAGAATGTACAAACCAATACCATTTTTTCCGCCTAGTCAGCTTGGAATGTAGAATATGCTGCCAGCATCTCTGCAGAAGAGTTAGACCCTCCTTCAATGTGTTGTAACATACCCATGATACGGATATGTGAAATAGACATAAGGAATCCGAAATACGAAATTGGTTCAGGTACGAAACTTTTATTCACCTTTTTGAGTTTAAAGGTTTATCGACATGAGGAGAGAGAGAGACACAATCTTTCTATGCTGACTGCTTTTACATCGTCAGCTCTCAACCCAACCAATGCGCGGCGCCTGTAGCGCACAAAGTCGTCTGGCCTTGCCTAGGTCTGAATCTCAACTCTCTCGTTCGGAGGCAGGAACTCAACTCGCTGCTTTTCCTCAAATCCCAAAAGTCCTCATCCCACGTTTCCGGTGCATGATGTCATTCACACCCCCTGGTCTAGTTCCTATCTGGGGTTTTATTTTGACATCTGTGAATGACGCATCCTCCCCGCGCGCGCGTGAACACCTGCGCTCATGTTTACACTTAACTAACCCATGCACTGAGCCGAAAGGTTCTCATCCTAACTAAACCGAAAGGCAAGATATACAAAACGAAATCCCTCCGCAATTATATTACAGCGTCCTAGATATGACACTAAGCAATCAAATGATGCGGCTCAACTCCTGAAGCTTTGAGGAATGTGGAATGCCTCTTCATTGCCATTACTCCCAGGTTCACTCAGCTCCGGGGTAATAGTAGCAGTTAGAGTCACGTCTACGAGTCAAATAGAACTGTTTAAACATCTACTATTATTGGAAACCATTTAACTCTAGCAAATAGAACTATTAGTGTTGGATATCAATACATTGTTGTTGAAACTGTACTTATGACAAAATGAATTTTTTGAAATAGCACAGCTTTGATATCTAACTGTGTGTAAACAAAAATACATTCATACTAAACTGAATTGCTTGAAATAGAACTGTTAGACTAAACTAAATATCTTGAAATAGGAATGTTTTTGACAATTATATTGTGTACTTATGCTAAACTAAATTGTTTGAAATAGAACTGTTTATTTGAATTAAAATGGATTTGGCATTGAATAACCTACAAAGGTTGATAAACTTCTTATTTAACATTTTTTAAATCAAAGCTTATTAAATATTTTCCTTTTCAAGTTTGTTTAACATTTTTAACTTAAAGTTTATTAAGTTTCTTCTTCTTGCTCAAAAAAAAATGCACTTCACTTCTTCCATGATGTTTAGATTTTCCAAAGACATTTTTACTTGCTTCAATTTTTACAGCGAAATTTATTTATCTAAAATTGAAATAAAATGCCATTTTTGGTTAATGATCTCAAAGATGTTTTTATAGTTTTTTTTTTCAAAAAAGAATTCATAAGAATTTTTCATTGATATAATTCAATTTTTTAGAAGTAATTTGTTTTTATTTTAAACTCTAAACACTTTTATTCTTGTTAAAATTTACCATTAAACGTAAAATAGAAGCAAATGTAATATTTTTGTAATAGAAAAAACTTATTTTGTATTACATAAATTTAATGATATATAACTATGATTAAATTTTAAATATCTAATTCAACATTTATTTTTGATAATGTAAAACTCTACGAGTATGAACGAAATTAATCAGTCGTTTTCCCAAGGTCTTCTAAAAATATGATAAAAAAAAGGTTAGCTTAACAGTCACTGAGTCTCTTAGAGACTCGGTGGAAGATAGACAATCTAGGATAGCCTGGCAAACAATAAACGAAGTGAGTAGAAGAAAGAACACAGCCAAAGCAAAACTGAAAGCAGCAAACCAACAAGAAAGAATAAAACTGTGGAAACAGCACTTCGAAAACTTACTAGGAAACCCACCAAAAATAACGCATGAACCAATCACCAGAATAATTAGCAAACAATTAGACATTAAACTAGGACCGTTCACCCAAGAAGAACTCGACTCGGTTCTCAGAAAAATTAAAAATAGGAAAGCCGCAGGGCTGGACGAAATTCCCCCGGAAGTATGGAAGACCAGACAATTCGACGACATACTGCTCCGACACTGCAACGCAGTATACAATCAAAATCCGATAGATAGATGGATGAAAGGATGCATACTCCCCTTCCCTAAAAAGGGGGACCTCGGATTAGCCAAAAACTACCGAGGCATAACACTTACATCCATAGCAGCCAAAATCTACAATGCCCTACTACGAAACCGAATAGAACCCAAAATCGACAACATACATAGAAAAAACCAAAATGGCTTCCGAAGAAATAGATCCACGACCTCACAAATATTAACCATCCGTAGAATCCTTGAAGGTGTACGGGCAAAAAACCTACAAGCGACATTAATATTTGTTGACTTTACCAAGGCTTTCGATTCCATTCACAGAGGAAAGATGGAACAAATCCTACTAGCGTACGGCATACCTAAAGAAACCGTAGCGGCAATAACGATTCTCTATAGAAACACTAAAGTAAAAGTACGATCACCAGATGGAGACACAGAATACTTCGACATTGTAGCAGGAGTACTACAAGGGGACACGCTGGCTCCGTACCTCTTTATCATTTGTCTAGACTACGTACTTAGAACATCGATTGACAAAATCAAAGAGAATGGCTTCGAACTGACGAAGAAAAGAAGCAGAAGGTACCCCGCAACAACAATTACCGACGCCGACTACATAGCGATACTGGCAAATACACCTGACCAAGCCGAAACACTACTGCATAGTTTGGAACGAGCAGCAGCAAGCATAGGCCTCTACGTTAATGCACACAAAATGGAATATATGTGCTATAATCAAACGGGGGACATCTCCACTCTAGAAGGAACCCCTCTTAAACTAGTAGACAAATTCGCTTACCTAGGAAGCAGCGTCGAATCAACCGAAAAGGACATCGAAACGAGGTTAGCGAAAGCATGGACAGCTATCAATAGGCTATCGATTATATGGAAATCAGACCTAACCGATAAAATGAAACGCAGTTTCTTCCAGGCAGCGGTCACATCGATACTGCTATATGGCTGCACTACATGGACGCTAACAAAACCGCTGGAGAAGAAGCTAGACGGCAATTACACAAGAATGCTACGTGCAATCTTAAACAAGTCCTGGCGGCAACACCCCACAAGACATCAACTGTACGGCCACCTGCCCCCTATCACGAAAACTATTCAAGTTAGACGAACCAGACATGCAGGACACTGCTGGAGAAGCAGGGACGAACTCATAAGTGATGCACTCTTATGGACCCCCACACACGGCCGTGCAAAAGCAGGACGACCAGCACGAACAAACATTCAGCAGCTATGTGAAGATACGGGATGTTGTCCTGAAGACCTACATAGAGCGATGAACGATAGGGAGGAGTGGCAAGAGAGGGTCAGGAATATCCGTGCTACCAGCGCGATATGATGATGATGAACAGTCACTGACTCAACATTTTTTCTGTCAAGAGTTTAAGTTTATTATTTAAACGAATCCTCTTTTTTACGCCCTATATATTTGTTTCTATAATCATGACTTTTTTTCATCACATTCTCTTTTGTTAATGAGTGATCTGTAATGATTTGCTTATCAAAATTAATGAGAAAATGCATAAGGAAAAATATTACATAAAGCTAATGTTTAGTTTTTAACAGACGAACGTCTTTTCGAAGACATTTTTCTATGCTTTTTTATACTTCAAAATTTATTAACAATGAATTGCGATGATTATCTCACAAAACTACTTTAACATTTTCTCTAATATTATTTTTATTCATAAAGAACAGATGTATTCATAAAATCATTTTTATTAGTTTTTTTTTTTAAAGTAAAATAAATAAATATTAATGGTTAGTTTGATTTTTTAAATTCTCCATTAAAAAAAATTACTCCAAATTTTATATTCTTATAACAAAATTAATGAAATATTCATTCAAGAAAATTTTACGTAAATCTAATGTCATAAAATAAAATTTGATATATTTGATTTTTTACAAAATGCTGCTCGGGCATTTTTCCTGGTTCTTCTAAAGTATTTATTTATTTATTTATTAACTTAAGTGCGAAACTACTTTTCGATACAAGAAAGCTAAGATTAAAGAGCACTGTGTGGATTGCCCCGCCACGTGGTATTGTCTCAAAAGTAGCTAAAGCCTGCTTTCATTGGCATTCTATTAATACTTGCCGGGTACCCCAGGTACCGTGCAAAAAACAGTCAGTCAATAACTGATCTTATGTCAACAAGTACCTGTAATTTAGGTACTTAATTAACTCGATAATGAATTAAAAGATAATGTAATTTTGTAAATCTTTAGTTAACAATATACTCCAAAACCAATACACCAAAAATCAATTTAAAAAAGGTTTAAAGCAACCCTCCAAAATTTCTGTTTTTAACTTATTGGTATGAAGGAGGTAAACGTTGGGGGTTAAGAGCATAATTAATTAGGCTTGAAAAGTTACCCCTTAATTAAAGCAGTAAAATGAACAATTGTGTTTAAGAAGCTTAATCTATCCTTTCAGATATTACCTACTTTTCAGTAATGCTCCGGAGGTGTTCGGTCTTTGCTTGTAAAACAAATGACAGAAGTCAGCAAGACAAAACTGTGGGAGATGAATAAAATATCAATTTATCGTTCTCCAAAAGACAAAGACGAAATAGGGTTTCTACTTGCCAAAGAATGTTTTCGGAAAAAACATATAAGGCACTTCTCACTCAGTCTCAAATGAGAGTGGATAAGAATGACATTGCCATCTTCATGAACAAGGTTTTGATAGGGGGAAAAGTTTAAATGTTAAAACCCTTTAAACTGATGAACTACACAATGACCTTCTAGAAGTTGAAATCAGAACTTTGAATGACAGCTGTCTTGATTTTATCACTGGGTCCGGTTAAATTGCTCTTAATTTGACTGTCTGTCAAGGTAATCGTATTTACTAATTATCCAAACACACTGCAACTATCATACACAATACTTACAATAGGACTATTAGTATATATCAACACCTTTTAGCTACAAGCCATAAACATATGCTACTTGGGCAATCTAAAACTGACTTGTTAGAAAAAGAATTTAGTAAGCTTCGTCAAGAATCAGGTAGCACCTATTTTATAAATGTCCAACAGTGTATGGAAAAGCTGGATATTTAGCAAACATCTTTACTTTTAAATCAAAATGTAAATATTGATACTTTTTATGTTAAACCAGGTCACCAATATATAATTTTTGATTATAAACTTTTAAACCATTTCTTTCTGAAGAAATAGAATGGCTCTCGTATACATAGATCGATATATTACAAGAAATGATAATCAGTCCATTAATCGAATTTTGATGAAACCTATTTTTATTAAGAAAGTACGGAAAATATCAATTCGATTGATCGTGGAAAACTAAAAGTTCCTTCTGACCACACTTGCCAATGGTTATTTTTTGTTTCATTCGTTTCCATACAAGTAAAAAAAAGGTGTATAATAAATCATTAAGTAACATTTTTATGCTTACTTCTGAGTTTCGTTTTTTCAACATGGAGAGAAAGCATGCTCATATTTTTGCAATTATAGTTTTGACAAACTTTTGCAAACATTATACACCCAAATAAGACAAAGAACCAACTTTAAAGGTTTTGAAACTTTCCTAGAATGATTTTGTTTCATTTGTCTATATCTCTGAGATGATTGTAATATATACTTTTCGGCGGATGTTTTTTAGCCTTCTTCTAGAAGTGCAGGTTAAACCGGTTAACTTTAATGAAAATTTGAACCCCATTCTTTATTCAATCTCTGGAGTAGATTGAATAAAGAGTTCAGATAGACCTGTAAATCATGTAAATGCTTCTGTTTCAACAATTATGGATCATACATGTTAAGACAGAATTTAAACAGAATATGCTAAAATCGGACTGCATTTACCGAACAACCTAATAAGTCTATTGAATGTATCTAGAATTAGGATTTCCCTATACCACACAGGATTCTATGGTTTGTTCGTCCTGGTGACCAGTTTTAAAAAATTAATCGTTCGTTGAACTACGGAGACTGTTATCTCGACTTTTCAATGACGTTTTCATGCAATTTAAGTGAACATCAATGGATTAATGAACCTATTTACCCGACCCCTCCGCTCAGGCAGGATATGACACAAGGTCAATTTTTAAGCGGAGTTTAACAGTTTTGAATTCAGAGTTTTCCTTTCCCTAGACTAGTTGCCTCACCAAAGCTGAAGAACCTAGTCTGTCCTACTATTTACCCATAGCTGGAGGGAGAATAATTGGATTCATACCTTTCCCAAGGGTATTAGTGCTATGTGAAATGCAATCAGTCAGGTCCAGGATTTGAACTCGTGTCGCCGTGTCCATATCCTGCGACGATAACCATTACACCGCGGGCACATTAATCAATGGATTAATGATTCATAATCGGGATCTTGGTTGGTTGGTTAGTTGGTTGGGTTTTATGGCATATCAACCTTCGTCAGTTATTTAACGCCAAATCCACTTTTAGGAAAATAATCAGTTCTATTTCAAACAATTCAGTTTATGATAAACACGCAGTTTAGATGTCAAAACAGTTCTATTTCGAGCAATTCAGTTTAGCACAAGTACACAGTTTCAATGTCAAAACAGTTCTATTCTAAACAATTCAATTTAGCATAAATACGGAGTTTAAATGCAACAAAGTAAACTCCAACCACTGTTTTATTCTATTTAACCTATAAATAAGATCCTTATCAGGTGCTAACACTCCGGGTCAGAATGGACCTGGAAGCAATGGCAATGAAGGGGTACCCCGCATTCCCCAAAGCCCCGGCATTACAGGAACCTCACCATCAGATTGTTTAGTGTCATATACAGGACACTCGTTGCGGGGGGTCTTACCCCTCTGCAGAGAAGCAGTCGGTGTATTCTACAGCCCCAGCATTTTCGGATCTCGCACACTGACTGTGTACGTGATTTTCTCGCTTAGCGTCATATTGATAGTTAATTAGAATCTTACAGTTTCGTTATTGGAAAATTGTGAATGGGAGACGGAATCACACGAAGTCGCTGCATCTTGATCTGGCTTTCTCACGATGTGACAGAAAACCGAAAAGTCTGGTGGTGTTGTGAAGTATTGCAGTTGCGCTCTGGAAACACAGATTCAAATTTGAAATTCGTTTTTTCATTCTTATTGTTCAATATCGTGAAAATTGGAGTTGTGGGGGAAAGTTGGTAATTTTTTAAGATACTAAATGAGTATTAAACGATTTACTTTGTTGTAATACCACATAATTTTACTTCTTACATCACACACACACACACACACACACACACATATATATATGTATATATATATATGTGTATGTGTGTGTGTGTGTGTTCCGGAAAAGTTCATCGGCTGAACGGATCATATGATAGTGTCATATTTAATGATGTAATGTTGATGACTTTTTACCAAAGTGATCCAATGTGTAGTGCAGCACTGATTGAAGTGAGTGGACCTCAAGGGAGACTGTGTTACTCTGTTCCTATCAATCTATTTCATTCTGTTTCTATCAATCTATCTCATTATCTATCTATTTATCTTTATATTTATATTCATATATATATATATATATATATATAGACAGATAGATAGAACAGTCTCTTCTCGACTCTCTCTATTTGTCAGTCTCACCTACATAAGTAAATGTATAAGTTAATGTATAAATCAGTATAGACAGATCCCGAGAAGATAGGAAATTTTGAATCGAGTCAGTGAAATGAAAAATAATTGAGAACCAATTTGTTCTAGTTTTCTAAAACGGTGTAAATCTGGTAGGCATCTCACTTAAAAGAACTGTCTTGCGTATCCGGGCACCAACGTCCTCCTTCTTACACTGCTGCTACTAAAACGGGGATCAGTGTGGGGTTATGCTCTGCTTCTTATAAATGTGTATAATATTCATAACCCCAATTTGTCAACCGGCGACAATGAATACTGAAAATGATTAATGACAAGTGAGGAGTATTTAGTTTCTGTTATAAAGCTGACTGTCATTGTTTCTGTACAAGACTACACAGCAATATCGACACATACGGACCAACTAAGACAAAGAAAGAAAGAAAGAATATGAAAGCTTGCATATAGGTAGCTTTTTTATTGCCACTCAAACATTACCACAACAAACACACATTAATCAGTTTTGGCTAAAAACAACGTCTGTTAGATAGATAGATAGATAGATAGATAGATAGATTTACACCAACTGTCTAAGATAGAAGTAAATCTTCAGGTAAATAGATGTACTGACTGTTGGGTAGGTAAGAAGATTGTATTGCGCCCATTTTCCACCCGCCATTATTCCTTTATTTAATTACTGACTCGAGACACGCAACTTTTTCTGTGTCACGAAACAAAATCTGAATTTAATGTGAATAAAAAATGGTAGATACAATCAGACATTTTTGTAATTTCGTAGATTTTGAGCTATATTTTGTTTACAAGACTCTGCACGTGTTGTACGTGTTTAAAAGAAAGTCAGATCAACACAAATTAAAGCGGGTACTACATATAACAACACCGTTGGATAGAGCAAGTTTTCAGCTACAAAACATTATTTTTAACATAGTCATCACATTAACAGTGCAACCTTGGTGCTTGCATGTATTGTTTTATGTGTGTGTGTGTGTGTGTGTGTGTGTGTGTGTGTGTGTGTGTGTGTGTGTGTGTGTGTGTGTGTGTGTCCAGTTCGAGAACTGGAACGGTGGATATCGATTTCTTGACGGAAGAAATCATTCAGACAAATGAGTATTAAGAAAGAATCAATGGGTGTGATGAAGTCTTCGTGGTGTAGTGGCTAACGTCCTAGACTACGACATCGTAGTAACCGAGTTCAAATTCAAGTTGTGCTATTACGTTTACCTTTGGATTAATTCTCTTGAGAAAGATAAGAACCCTCTTATCCCCCCAGTTATTAATTAGATAGTACTACTTCTGTTTTTCTACTAGGATAGCTTTACCATTAAATAAGCCACAAAGGTTGATATGCCATTAAACAAAGAAATCAACTAAACCATCATTGGACGAAATAGAAATCTACCTGGAGTTGTGAAATTCGCTGGGTGGGATTGAACAGGAAAATAACAAAGTAAGATCGAGTAAAAATTGGTTTAAGAGAAATTCACCCCTCTAACGTGTCTGCCGGTTCGTCCTGGACTCTTCAACCGCTCATTATCAGGGAAAAAATTATCGTTTTCCTTAAATATGTTGGAATCAGAAAAACAGACTGAATGATGTATAATAATTGTTTGGTTAAAAGATGATCACGATCAGTTTTGGGATGTCTAGAATTAGATTGATGACAGAACGTATGTTTTCTCTAAGCTGGGAAGATAAAGCAGGAGGTTTTGTTTTGTTAAAAAAAATGATTACGAGACCTTAAAATATTTAGGTATCGGCCGGGATGAAATAAGCAAGTTCAAACTCCACTTGTGCCATTTAATTCTCTCTTTGACTAAAATGAGCTGGCCTTCAGGGAGACTCTTGAGAAATCCGAACGACTGCTAGATGGCCTTCAGGAAGACCCTTGAGAAACGAGAGAACTGCAAGCTGGGTTTTCACTTTGTCACTTACGAACCATCATACGTAGAGGGAAGTGATCCACAACTAATCTTGTAAAGAGATCGAAAGTCATCCATCATTCAAAGCTATAATCAAACTATGAAAGAAAGAAATCACTCTTTATGTATATATGTATCTCAGTTTATATAAATGTGCAGAGCTCCATCTTGGACCTTCACTGTCGTTTCTTCCTTTTCAACCCTTGTGTATTTGATCAGAAAACCAAGGCTGGCCTGTTTAAATCGCAAGAATTTATCGACAATTTCACGTCGCTATTCAGTTAAAAGTTATTTTATACTTTTTAGAGTCATGTTCAAGGATCGAACCTCCTGTTGGGTCCCGTCTCGTTCATGTTTCGTAGTATTAGTTGTAATAATAATAATGAGGATAATGATAGTTGCAGTAATAGTTGTTGTTCGAACTTACCAGAGAACTTTAAAAGAACGTGGAAAATGAGGGTGACGATTATGCCAATTGTATGAGTTGTTCTTGGAACTGTCTCCAAACGCTTGGAAAAGGAGAAATTAGAGGATGAATCGAGACCATTCAGACTACAGTATTGTTGAGATCGGTCTGAATACTTAGAAGATTCCGGATATCTGAGAGGACTTGCTGTCACATGGGACTTTGACGTACAGACAGATCCCTTAATCTCGGCCAGAAGACCAGACCTTATAATAATCAACAAAAAAAAAGAGAATTTATAAAATTGTCGACTTAGCGACAGACCACAGAATAAAACTGAAAAAATGAGAAAAGAAGATAAATACCTCGACCTTGCTTGAGAATTGAAAAAAACTGTGGGATATGAAGGTGACAATTATACCAATTATAATTGGTGCTTTTGGCACATAACTAAAGGATTATTAAAGGGACTGGAGGACTTGGAAGTTGGCGGCCGAATGGAGACCATCCAAACGACAGCATAATTGAGAACGACCAGAATACTGAGAAGAGTCCCGGAGACTTGAGGAGATTTTCTGTCACTCAAACTCCAGTGAAAGACCATCAGCTAACGCTGATGTGAAAAACCCTAAAGGAGTAAATAATAATGAAAAAGTTGAAGGACGAGTGGAGACCATCCAAACTACAGCATTGTTGAGAGCGGCCAGAATACTGGGAAGTGTCCTGGAGACTTGAGGAGACTTGTTGTCACTCAAACTCCAGTGAAAGACCATCAGCTAACGCTGATGTGAAAAAAAGTAAAGGAGTAAATAATAATAATAATAATAATAATAATGATAATAAAGTCATAAACTTCATCGAAAGACCATGCAAACCTGAAGAGTGGAGCTGACAACAGGAGGGAGAAGCTTAGCTGAAACAAAGATCCAAAGAGGGATTTTCCATGGATATCCACTATCACCCTTACTATTCATAATAGCCATGATGCCACGGAACCACATACTTAGAAAACGCACAGCCGGATACAAACTTAGCAGATCGCAAGAGAAGATCAATCACCTAATGTACATGGATGACATTAAACTATTTGCAAAAATGAAAAAGTGCTGGAAACTCTCATACACGCCGTTAGAATAACACAGTCAGGACATAGGAATGGAATTTGGCATAGAAAAATGTGCCATGCTCGTCATGAAAAGTGGTAAACGACATATGACTGACGGAATGGAACTACCAAATCACGACAAAATTAGAACGCTCGGAGAAAATGAAACCTAAAAATATTTGGATATCTTGGAGGCTGACACCGTCAAACAAGTGAAAATGAAAGACAAGATTCGAAAAGAATATCTCAGGGGAACTAGAAAACTACTCAAGACAAAGCTCTCCAGCAGAAACCTCATCAAAGGAATAGATACTTGGGCTGTGCCCCTCGTTAAATATTCGGGACCCCTTCTCAAGTGAACCAGAGATGAACTTAGACAAATGGATCAAAGAACAAGAAAACTAATGACCATGCATAAGGCAGAGACGACGTTGACAGACTATATGTATCTACAAAAGAGGGAGGAAGAGGACTTGCCAGCATCAAAGTCAA
Organism: Sepioteuthis lessoniana; assembly: GCA_963585895.1. Lineage (NCBI taxonomy): Eukaryota > Metazoa > Mollusca > Cephalopoda > Myopsida > Loliginidae > Sepioteuthis > Sepioteuthis lessoniana. The sequence goes on along the minus strand of OY757918.1, from coordinate 52,022,741 downwards.
CGTTGACACATCGATATAACGGCTTGAAACTACATAGAAAAACACGAACAAGGACTGATTAAAGCCACCAGAAATGATACGGATAACACGATAGACCATAGAACGACAACAACTAGGAAACAAAAATAGGAAGAAAACAACTCTATGGCCGCTTTAAACGACTAATAAACAACATTTCACACCAGAAAACCTGGACCTGGCTAAGAAAAGGAAACCTTAAGAGAGAAACGGAATCTCTCCTAATGGCAACACAGGACAACGCCATTAGAACCAATCATATCAAAGCGAGAATTGATAAGACGCAACAAAATAGCAAATGTAGGATATGCGGTGACAGCGACGAAACTATCAATAACACAATAAGCGAATGCAGCAAATTAGCACGGAAGGAGTATAAGGCAAGACACGCCTGGGTTGGCAAGGTGATCCTCTGGGAAATTAGCCAGAAATTTAAATTTGACCATACTAACAAATGGTGTATGCACAACCCAGCACGTGTCCTAGAAAATGACACACATAAACTCCTATGAGACTTTAACATACAAACGGATCACCTAATCCCGGCCAGAAAACCAGACCTTATAATAATCAACAAAAAAAAAAAGGAGAATTTGCAGAATTGTCGACTTTGCTCTCCCGGCGAACCACAGAATAAATCTGAAGGAATGTGAAAAGAGAGATAAGTACCTCGACCTTGCTAGAGAATTGAAAAAGTTGTGGAATATGAAAGTGACGATTGTACCAATCGTGATTGGTACTTTTGGCACAATAACTAAAGGATTATTAAAAGGCCTGGAGGACTTGGAAGTTGGCGGACGGGTAGAGACTATCCAAATGACAGCATTGCTGAGAGCGGCCAGAATCCGGAGAAGTGTCCCTGGATACTTGAGTAGACTTGCTGTCACTCAAACTCCAGTGAAAAACCATCAGCTACCACTGATGTGAAAAAACTCTAAAGGAGTAAATAATAATAATAATAAAAATATAAACCACCTAGTGTACATGGACGACATTAAGATGTTTGCAAAAAATGAAAAAGAATTGGAAACTCTAATATAAGCAGAGAGAATATATAGCTAGGATTTTTATATATGGAATTTGGCATAGAAACATGTGCCACGTTAATAATGTGAAGCAGAAAACAACAAATAACTGAAGAAATTGAACTACCAAACAAAGAAAAAATTAGAACACTCGGAGAAAAGGAAACTTATAAGTACTAGGGAATATTGGAAGCGGACACCATCAAACATAAGGAGGTGAAAGAAAATTCTTAAAAAGAGTAACTCAGAAGAACTAAAAACCAAACGATATAGCATATATCTAATCAAAAGGATAAACACCTGGGCCGTATCCTTCGTAAAATAAACGGGACCATCCTTAAAGTGGACGAGGGAAGAGCTTCAACAAATGGACCAGAGAACAAGAGAACTATTACCATGAAGCCTTACATCCGAAAGATGATATAGTCATACTATATGTATTTAGAAAAGAATAAGGAAGATAGCGTTCATCGATATGAGGACTCGAGGACTAAATATAGCGACCGAAACACTATAAACAATACAAGGGTCAATAGAACAAAAATAACTTGAAAACAAAAATGGGAATAAAAACAACTGCATGGATGTTTCAAGCGACAAACAAGCAAAATATCACACGAGAAAAATTGGACATGACTAAGAAAAGAATACCTTAAAAAATAAATTGAATTTCTTCTAATAGCAGCACAAAACAACTCCATAAGGACCAATTATGTTAACGCATAAATAGATGAGACGCAACAAAATTGCCAATGTAGGTTATGTAGTGAGAGAGACGAAAAAATCAATCACATTATAAACGAATGCAGCAAATTAACACAGAATATAAAACGAGGCACCCGTAGGTAGGGAAGGAGATCCGCTAAAAATTGTGCGAGAAATTGAGACTTGAACATACGAACAAGTCTTACATGCAAAACTAAGAATCAATCCTGGAAAGGAAGACCCACAAACTTTTTTGAGATACAAACGAGTGGCCTAATATCAGCCAGACGACCATACCAAGTGATAATCAATAAAAGAAAGAGAACCTGCTGTCTCGGCTGACCACCGAGTAAAATTAAAAGAAACCGAAAAGAGAGATAAGTACTTAGACCTTGCCAGAGAACTAAAGAAACTATGGAAGATGAAAGTGACGGTGATATCCATTGTAATTGGCGCGCTTGGAATAATCCCCAAAGGATTGGTAAAGGGACTGGAAGACGGGAAAATAAGAGGACGAGTGGAGACCATCCTGACTACAGCATTATTAAGATTGGCCAGAATACTGAGAAGAGTCCTGGAGATTTGAGGAGACTTGTTGTCGCTCAAACTCCGATAGAAAATCATCAACTAAAGCTAGTATGAAAACTCTGAAAGGAGTAAAATGATAATAATAATACCGAGAGATCAAATATTTATCGTTATCATTTCTATATATTTTTTTATTAAAAAAATCTTTCAGTGGATGCATCGGTGCGTGACGCCACAATAAAAAGTGGATGAATAAAGCGGAATAAAAGGCGAAATCTCTCAGCTTTTTTCATCAACAGATCACAACACCCTTAAGCAGATGCGCGATTTGACACTGCCTCCCCACCTTTATTTTCTTCACCGTTTTGCACTACGATTAACAAAAACAACAACAACAACAACAACAACAACAACAACTTTAGTACAGCAGTCACAACAACAACAACAACTTTAATTAATAGTAATGAAGATAAAGATAGCAATTACAGTCTGATCGTATTTTTTCACAAAGACGAAATAACAGTTAAGTTTTTTAATGGATACATTAATGTCTTTAAATTGTAAATGGCAACCAAGTCTAATACTACTACGACAACCACTACTACTACTACTACTACTCAGCTCTGTCAACAGAGCTTAGAATGTGCCAACTGTATCCCCGGCAGAGGGGCAAAACTCCCCACAAAAAGTGGTGTCCGGGATATGACAGTAAACTTCATTTAGTGCCGACGCTCCAGAGATTTGGGAAGTGTGGAGTACACCTTCATTGTTATTACTCCCAGGTCGACTCTGAACTGGAGTAGGGTCCCATCTATCGGACAAATAGTTCTGTTTTTTTATCATTGAGGGTTTTTGGACTATTGTCTTCATCTTTATTGTTATTTCCACAACATTTCGGCCGATATGTCCTCCGGCATTCAGGTTTTTGTCGAACTCGGGAACCTACACGGAACTTCGAACTACGTCCTTAATTGAATCCACGGGGGTCGCCTGTTCTGATTCCGTTCGCCATAACCGAGTACAAGTGTTAAGTATTCCTGTACTGTTACTCGCCTGCAGTCAGGATTGAACATGCAACCTCCAGATAATTGACTGCAGGCGAGTAACAATACAGGAATACTTAACACTTGCACCTGGTTATGTCGAACGGAATCAGAAGAGGCGAGCTCCATGGATTCAATAAAGGACGTAGTTCGAAGTTCCGTGTAGGTTCCCGAGTTCGACTAACACCTGAAGAAGGCCGGAGGATGTATCAGCCGAAACGTTGTGGAAATAACAATGAAGATGAAGACAATAGTCCAAAAACTCTCAATGATAAAACTCATCAAGCTTCGTCTCAGAAATTTAGACAACCAAATTGTTCTGTTGGGAGATTATTTGTATTAGATTAGAATACTTAATATAATATAACTGTGTGCAAGCAAATGATTTTAGGCAAGTAAAATAAGAGCAATAAAAATGCAATGGACCATTGAAAATATATTTATGATTACAATCAAACATTTACAAATTAATAAAATTTAGGTATTACATAACCCTTAAGTTGATATGATGCTTAAGGAATGAACGAAACCAATAACAACAACCACTAATATTAATAATAATAATGGCGCAAAAAGATTATTAGACTAGACACGATCGGGTGGGGAAAGTGATACTCTAAGAATTGTGCAAGAAATCGAAATTTCACCATTTCTGCACAATCCAGAATCCATCCTTGAGAATGAGACGCACAAAATTCTCAGGGATTTTGAGATACAAACGGATCACCTAATCGCGGCCAAAAGTTTTGACTTAGTGATAGTTTGCAAAAAAAGCGAACCTGCTGAATAGTGGACTTCGCCGTTCCGGCGGACTACATAAAACCTTTTGATAGCGTACTCCATAAACGAATTCTAAAAGTTTTAAACCTTTTAAAGATACCTCGTTAAAACATTCTTAAAATACAATATGGAAAGGTGGCATACAAATCCAAAGATTTGTCCATGAAAAAGACATGCTAAAAACTTATCTGGATTACAATGGAATATTCCTAAAGAGACTCACTTTCTCCCCTTCTTTTTCGTATAGTTCTAATACCTCTCCCCAAAGAACTTAAAACATAGACTATGGATATAAAACTGCCACGAAAAAATAAACCAGCAATTCTATATAGACGATTAAAAGTTATTTGCAAAAAATTATGACGATTCAAAAGGTTTACTAAGCATCTTAAAAAGATTTAGTGACGATATAAGGACTCAATTTGGTCTGGTAAAATGTGCGAAAATTACATCTTAGGAAGGCTTGCTCGTAAAGTCTAAAAACATTACTCTAAATATAAACACAGAAATTACAGAGTTAGAACATAATATTTAAGAATTAGTGAAGCGAATGGTATCAATCATACTATAAATAAAGAAAAAAAAAGAAAAAAATTCTTCAGGTGTATAAGAGCCATATTAAAAAAAAGAATTGAATTCATAAAATAAAGTTATAGCAAAAACACCCAGGCAATACAAATAATGACATAGGCGTTAGTTGAAATTTAAAAAAAAGATGGATACTAAAGTCAGAAACTAATAAGCTACCAATGTTTCACCTAAGAGCGAATATAGAACGTTTCTACGTCAAAAAGGGTAAATCTTTGTAGAATTGACCAACAAAATAAACACTACAGGATTAAAGAAATACTTAGACACCTGAAAAGATTGAAAGCTACAGTTAGTAAACACGCAAAAAATATTCAATAAGTAAAGAAAGTAATAAATTTGCCAATCAACTCGATCTCACACCGAAAGAAATTGATATAAAAGATAAGACAATAGCGATAGCAAAAAACATAAAAAAAAGAGTAAAAAATACAAGGACTAAATCAATTTAAAAATCGCCTGCGAACAAAAACCCCTACATTTCCGAATTAGAAATACTAATATAGATAGAATAACGACTAATAGAATGCTAAAGAATATTGGGCTAAAGGCAGTGACAGAAGGGTTAATAATAGCAGCACAGGACCAGAGCCAACAAATTAGAAACTATCCGGGAAACATTATCAAAAACGGAACAAACCCAATATGTTGATTGTGCGAACAAAAAAAAATTAATCAACTGACAACTTAATGTCCGACTGCCCAATCCTAACACCAATAGAATATAAAGAAAAGCATGATAATATTGGACATTATTCATAGGAAAGTAAGCAAAAAAGTATGCATATTCGGATAATGAAAAATGGTATGAACATCAAGCAGAACCAATAAAAGAAACAAAAGAAACAACTATTCTCTTGGACTTTGCTGTCCAAACTGACAGAAAAATAAAGAGCAATAGACTAGATGTATTAGTAAAGGATTATAAAATAAAAACATGCCTTCTAATTGGTAGTCCATGAGACTTGAGGAGATTTGTGGTTGCTCAGACTACAGTGAAAAGCCATCCGCTTACATAGGTGGGGAAAAATTGCAAGGAATTGACAGAGGTAATAGAACAACCATATCAAGAAAAAATCAGAACGTTCAGAGAAAAGAACACTCACAAAAATTTGAGAATATTTGAAGCGGACAGCATCAAACAAGCGGAGATGAAATAAAAAATAAAAAGGAGTATCTCAGGAAAATAAGAAAACTACTCGAAACTAAACTATTTTGCAGAAATCTCATCAAAGGTATAAGCGCCTGAGCTGTTCCACTTGTAGGATATTCGTGACCATTCTTGAAGTGGACGATGGAAGAACTTCAGTGAATGGATCAGAGAACAAGAAAACGCATGACGATGCATAACACCTTACATCCCACAAATGATACAGATAGACTATATGTCTCAAAAAAAGGAAGAAGAATACTCGCCAGCATTGAAGATAGCGACGATACGACGACTCGAAGACTAAAAAAGAAAGATCAAAGACAGACCGATTCCAGCAATCAGAAACAAAATTAACACGAGGATCAACAGAACGAAAATAACTTGAAAACAAAAATGCACAGAAAAACAACTGTAAGGACATTTCAAGCGATAAACAAGAGAAATTTCACACGAAAAACTTGGACATGACTAAGAAAGGGAAACCCCAAGAAAGAAACTGAATATCTTCTAATAGCAGCACAAAACAACGCCATAAGGCAAACTGCGTTAAAGACTTTGCTGGATTAGATGCAATAAAATATCAAATGTAGATTATATAGAGACAGAGATGAAATGATCAATCACATAATAAGCGAATGCAGTAAAATAACGTAAAAAGAGTATAAGACAAGACACAACTGGGTAGGGAAGGTAATCCACTACGAATTGTGCAAGAAATTGAAATTTGACTATACAAATAAGTAGTATATGCACAATCTAGAATATATCATGGAGAATGAGACGCACACAGTTCTCTGGGATTTTGAGATGCAAACAGATCACCTAATCTCGGCCAGAACTTGTGATAGTCAAGAAAAGAAAGAGAACCTGCCAAATAGCAGACTTTGCCGTCGCAGAAGACCACAGAGTAAAAATAAAAGAAAGCGAAAAGAGATAAGTACATAGACTTTGCTAGAGAACTAAAGAAACTATAGAAGATGAAGGTGACGGTGATACCAATTGTAATTGGTGCATTTAGAATAATACCCAGAAGATTATTTAAGGAACTGGAGGACTTGGAAATAATACGAGTAAAAACAATCCAAACTACTGCATTATTAAGATCATCCAGATTACTGAAAAGAGTCCTGGAAACTTGAGGAGACTTGCTGTCACTCAAAATCCAGTGAAATACCATCAGCTAATCCTGGTGTGAAAATCTTTCATAAAGGAGTATAAAATCGCGCACGAATCGGTGGGGAAAATGATCTACCGGGAATCATGCAAAAGATTTAAATTCGACCAAAATACGAAATGGTATATGCACAAAGTCGAATCAATCCCAGAGAATGAGATATCAAAAAATCTATGAGATTTTGAGATACAAATGGATCACCTAATTCCGTGCAGAAGACCAGACTTAGTGTTAATAAACAAGAAGAAAAGAAATTGCCATTTAATGGATTTTTCCGTTCCAGCGGACCACAGACTGAAAATATAAGAAAGCCAAAAGAAAAACAAATACTTGGATCTTACTAGAAAACTAAAGAGATTGAAGATCTTGAAAGTGATGGTGATGCCAATTGTTGTTGGTGTGCTTGGAAAGATCCCCAAAGGATTGGGAAGAGGTCTGGTGTTATTGGAAATCAGAGAAAGTGCCATCTAGACCACTGCATTTTTTAAAGAGCGGCTAGAATATTAACAAGAGTCATGGAGCACTGAGATTTGACAAGTGAAAGACTAGCAGTGTTTGCTGGCGGGAATAACACAGAGTGAACGTAAAAACTATTTTCGATTGGAACTGAAGAGTATCAATAATCTTCACCCTCCATATTGCTCAAAGACTTTCTCAATCAATAAACGTTGTAACCCGGTATTTCGCCGTAAAATCACCAAAAATCTCATGTGAAAGACTATCACCAGCATATTTAAAACTAGGTTAAGTATAAGATATTACCATTAAGCTGGCACACAAAAATCCTTCAAGCAGTCCACTCTAGGTGCTTGGGAAGTAAAAATATATATAAAAGTAGGACAACGGACTTTAACTAAGTTACAACTTAGGTTTAGGTATGCTTCCCTTTTTTTTTGACCCGTTGTTCATGAACAGTCAATATGACTGATCTCACTCACATCTGTGTCAGGTGCGCAAATAAAAAAAAAAACCTGCGTCTGGTATATCCACAATATACCACCCATGATAAAAATGTCCAATCTCAATATTACAAAACGCAGGACCCAGGCAATAGGCTCGGGTGTCATGATCGGCAGGTGCTCTCCTGATAGCCAACATGGGAGACCATATCGTCATCCTGCGAATGTTGGCTACTCTCTTTTCAGGTATATGAATGACGATATTAGCAACCACAATGATCAGAGACCAAAACGCAAAACATGGACCAGGGAAGACAATCATCTTGCACTACACAGCTATTTTAAGAGCGACCCTTCACAAAGTTGGTATAGGAAAAGAATGATAGAGATCAGGCAAGAATGTGCTAGTTTTCAGACTACAAGCTAAAGACATGCCGACCAAGTTGGAACAATAATGAAAAAAGGATGGTTTTCTGACCTTGAAATACTAGACATACACCAGAAAACAAAGTCGCAAGACAGTACAATAACAAAGACATTAAGAGACGCCAACCAAAAACAACATATCAGAAATGAACTTCCAACTCTTGAAAATGAATACGCCACAGTACCAAGTAACCCGACAGAAACACTATTACAAGAACAACAGACAAATCTAGAAACCCGAAAAAGAATTATGAGCAGTATGAAGACCACCCTTCCATCATTAAGAAACATAGAATGGAGAACACTAAAAACTGAAACAAACAAAATAAATCAGATAATACCTTACAGATCAACAAATAATATAACTGAGTTAAATGATCTAATCTATGCAGGGGCGAAATTAGTGTGTGAGAAAATTGGGGTCCCCCAAAAAAGCACGAAGAAACCATCAAAACCAGGATGGGAAGTTCGACTGGAAACCCAGATAAAAAATCTACGAAAACAGGCCAAAATAGTAAAACAGAAAGATCCTGGAATATGTGGAAAGAGAATGGAAAAGACAACACGGGAAAAATAACAATACAACTTGAGGAAATAAACCAGAAGGTTCTGGTGAAAGAAGGGAGACTAAAGAGATATCGACAAAGGGTAAAACAATGCAGACAAAACTGGACTTTCCAAAACAACGAAAGAAAATTCTATCAACAATTGGGAGGGCATGACTTAAAAACATACTAACAACCAGACGCCAAAGAAACCAAGCAATTTTGAATGAAAATATGGTAACCGAAAAAGCATAACGAAAAGGCTGAATGGATAAACGATATAACAAGAGAACTAGAAGGACTCGAGGAAGGCCCCAAAGCGGAAATACACATCAAACTACTCAAAAAGACACTAAAAAGATATCAAACTGGAAAACGCCAGGATATGATGGAATACATGGATTCTAGTTCAAGAATTTCACCTCCATTCACGACAGACTAGCACTAGAAATGAACAGATGCCTACAAGATGCACACGTACCAGACTGGATGACCAAATGAAAGACCACATTGATCCAAAAGGACCCAAGTAAAGGAACTGCTCCAAACAATTATAGACTCATAACTTGTTTACTGATCATGTGGAAAATATTAACAGCATAAATAAGGAAAGAGATATAATACTCGCAAACAAGCCACGGACTGTTCCCTGACGAACAGAGAGGATGCCGGAAAGGATCCAGAGGCACAGCAGAGTTACTCTACATAGATCAACACTTCCTTAATGAAAGCAAGAACAGACGGAAAAATCTAGCTATGGGCAGGATAGACTATAAAAAGGCATATGATATGGTTCCGCAAAGCTGGATAATAAACTGTCTCAAAATGTACAAATATCACATGAAACCATAAACTTCATCGAAAAAAAAACATGAAAAACTGGAGAGTTGAATTAACAGCAGGAGGAAAAAGCATGGCTGCAACAAAGATCCAAAGAGGGATTTTCCAGGGAAAAGCACTGTCACCCCTACTAGTTCTAGGAGAACTAAAAAACTACTTAAAACACAGCTCTCCAGCAGAAACCTATCAAAGGAATAGATACTTGGGCTGTACCCCTCGTTAGATACTCGGGACCCTTTCTCAAGGGGACCAGAGAGGCACTTAGACAAATGGACCAAAGAACTAGAAAACTAATGACCATGCACAAGGCATTACATCCCAAAGACGACGTTGACAGACTATATGTACCAAGAAAAGAGGGAGGAAAAGGACTTACCAGCATCGAAGACAGCGTTGACACATCCATACAACAACTCGAAAAGTACATAGAAAAACACGAAAGAGGACTGATTACGGCCATCAGAAACAGTACTGACAACACGATAGATAACAAAAGGACAAAAACTAGAAAACAAAAATGGGAAGAAAAACAACTCCATGGGCAATAAACAACATCTCACACGACAGAACATGGACATGGCTATGAAAAGGAAACTTTAAGAGAGAATCTCCTAATGGCAGCGCAAAACAGCGCCATAAGAACCAATCATATCAAGGCGAGGATAGATAAGACGCAACAAAATAGTAAATGTAGACTCTATGGTAACAGAGATGAAACCATCAATCACATAATAAGCGAATGCAGAAAACTGGCACTGAAGGAGTACAAGGCTAGACACGACTGGATGGACAAGGTGATCCACTGGGAAATGTGCTAGAAATTTAAATTTGACCATGCCAACAAATGGTATATGCACAACCCAGCACCTGTCCTTGAAAATGACACACACACAAACTCCTATGGGACTTTAATATACAAACGAATCACCTCATCTCGGCCAGTATACCAGACCTTATAATTATCAACAAAAAAAAAAAAGAAAATCTGCAAAATTGTCGACTTTGCTGTCCCGGCTGACCACAGAATAAAACTGAAAGAATGTGAAAAGAGAAATAAGTACTTCGACCTTATTGGAGAATTGAAAAAACTGTGGAACATGAATGTGACAATTATACCAATTGTGATTGGTGCTTTTGGCACGGTAACTAAAGGATTATTAAAGAGCCTAGGAGGATTTGGAAGTTGGCGGCCGAGTGGAGACCATCCAAACAACATCATTGTTGAAAACGGCCAGAATACTGAGAAGATTCCTGGAGAATTGAGGAGACTTGCTGTCACTCAATCTCCAGTGAAAGACCATCAGCTTACGCTGATATGAAAAACTCTAATCAGTAAATAATAATAATAATAATACACCGAGTCGATGACTACACAGAAAAGTACGAAGGATTACAGCCATCAAAAATGATAATGACAACACGGTGACCAACAGAATGACAATAACTTGAAAATAAAAATGGGAAGTAAGACAGAAACAAATCTCTCTTAATAGCAGTACAAAACAACGCCATAAGAACCAATCAAATCAAAGTGAGAATAGATAAGATGCAACAAAATAGCAACTGTAGGATATGTGGTGATAGAGACGAAACCATCAATCTTGGTGAGGAAGGTGATAACTGGAAGATGTGCAAGAAATTTAAATTTGACCATACGAACAAACAGTATATGCACAACCCAGCATATGTCCTGGATAATGACACACACAAACTCCTATTGGACTTTGACATAAAAACGGATCACCTAATCTCGGCCAGTAGACCAGACCTAATAGTAATCAACAAAAAGAAAAAGAAAACTTGCAAAATTGTTAACTTTGCTGCCCCGGCTGACCACAGAATAAAACTGAAAGAAAGTGAAAAGAGGGATAAGTATCTAAACCTAGCTATGGAATTTTAAAAAAAAACTATGGAACATGAAGGTAACGATTATACCAATCGCGATTGGTGCATTCAGTACAGTAACTAAAGGACTATTAAAGGGACTGGAGGACTTGGAAGTTGGCGGACGACATTGTTGAGAACGGCCAGAATATTGAGAAGAGTCCTGAAGATGCTGATGTGAAAAACTCTTAAGGAGTAACATAAATTATAAGTACCTGGACCATAATAGAAAATTGAAAAAACTGTGGAATATGAAAGTGACGTTTATACCAATGTGTAATTGTTGTTCTTCGTACTATCACCGATGGATTATTAAAAAGACTGGAGGACTTGGAAATAAAAGGACAAGTGGAGACCATCCAAACTACTATATTATTGCGATCAACCTGAATACCTAGAAGAGCCTTGGAGACTTGAAGAAACTTGCTGTCACTCAAACTTCAATGAAAGACCATCAGCTAACACTGATGTGAAAAACTCTCAAGGAGATGATAATAATGATAATAATAATTTACTTGTCGGTGAAGATTACATAAAAGGGCCTATTGGGTATGATGCTGAACTGTATCTGGTGGTGAGGCTCCTGTTCTGAAGCTTTAGGGAGTATGTATTCACCCAGCCGCTTCACATGAGCAGGATGTGACACAAGGTCAATTTTAAAGCGAAGTTTAACAGGCTTGAATTCAGAGTTTTCCTTCTCCTAAACCGGTTGCCATACCATAGTTAAATGGCTCAGTGTGCCCTACTATTTACCTACAACTGGAGGGAAAATAGTTGGATTTATATCTGTCCCAATATATTAGCACTATGTGAAATGCAAACACCTTCCTTCATGATTCGAATTCAAATCGCTGTGTCCATCTCCTATGATGATAACCATTACACCACGAGTGCCTCTAGAGAGCATGGTGTCGTCATCCCCCCCCACACACACACATACACTCATTACAACTACTCCCAGGTCTACTTTGACCCGGAGTGATGGGACCTGTTTGAGTTCCGGTTATGAGTCAAATAAATCTGTTTGAAAATTATTTGTACTAAATAGGAATACTTGAAACCATACAACTGAATACAAATTATTTGGATTCGGTAGGAATACTTGATATCATATAACTTTGTGCAAACAAATGATTCTAGATAAAAAAAAAAATAAAAGTATGAGTAATTTTTTAAAAGGGAATGAAACATTGAGGCTTTTGTTATGATTACAAGCAAACATTTACGAATGAAGCAAATTTCGGCATTAAATAACCCATGAAGAGTGAAACAAATAAATCAAACTAATAATAAAAATAATCAAGAGCGCCCAGACGATAGCACTGCTTAGATCAACTGGAATACCCAGGAGAATCCTTGATAGCTGATGATAAAAGGTGGAAAGGTCTGTGTAGTGTTAAACATTTGACGAAAAATAACAACGTTTGTTAGTTTGTTTGTTTGTTTGTTTTGGTTTTATGGCATATCACCCTTTGTTAGTTATTTAATGCCAAATCCATTTTATACAAATAATCAATTCTATTGCTTGCATACAGTTTAGCATGAGTACGCAGTTTAATTGTCAAAAACATTTCTATTTCAAGCTATTCAGTTTAGTCAAACAGTTCTATTTCAAACAATTCAGTTTGGCATACAAAAACAGTTCCATTTCAAACAATTCAATTTAGTATAAGTACACATTCTAAATGTCAAAACAGTCCTATTTCAAGCAATTCAGTTCAATTTTGTTCTTTTTTACCCATAGATAAGATCCTATCAGGTGCTACCACTCTAGGCCAGAGTGGACCAGGGAGCGATGGCAATGAAGTGGTACTCCCCATTCCCCACATCTCTTGCATTACGGGAGCCTCACCATCAGTTTGTTTAGTGTCATAAATAGGACACTCATTAGGGGATGCTTACCCCTCTGCAGAGAAGCAGTTGGTGTATTCTAAAGCCCCAGCCGACTGGAAAAGGAAAACAGCGTATCACTGTTTTAGTAATTTTGTTAGAAACTCGACGACTGACACGACCAAGCTTTATAAGTTTGCCGCTTAAGTCGCGCAAACTGTTTATCACAAGTAAATGTACCAATTTTCATTTTGATACATTGTAACAAAACATCTTCAGTGTACCCATCCTTAGCTAGAACTGATAGAACCAATTCAGCGGTCAACTTATTGGTACCACAGATCATTACTCCTTGATGAACTACAGAAATATAATAAAGGAAATGTTTGATTTAATTTTAGAAAAAAGAAAAGTGGAAGTGAAAAAATAATGTAAGAAGAAGATGGTCGTGAACTTTAGAGATGAATTAGAACGGTTAACAACGAACAAGCAGAAAATGAACTAACAAGGATACCCAATGTTACTCAGGAGAGAAGATGAGAGACAAAAAGTATTGATTAGTTGGTTTTATGACATGTCACACCTTGATTGTGCATTTTGTACCAAAGACAGTTTATTTTTAGTTTGGAAACAATTATAAGGTTTCAAGTATCCCTTTCTAATACAAATATCTTTTACACAATTATATACGTAACTAATGATGATAATCCTTATGATTATGATTTTTTGTTTAATTTCTCCAGAATTTTTTTACAGTTATCAAGATCCTATTTAATACAAATAATTTGCATACAGTTGTATGACTCCATATATTTTTCTCTAATACTAATACTTAATACACAATTACATGGTTTCAAGTAATCATTTTTGCACACTTTAATATGATTAATATTATTTGTTTCAGATTATTATCATTTTACTTTTTTGAGAGTTTTTCACAGAAGTGTTAGCTGATAGTTTCTCATTGGATTTTGAGTGAGTGCAAGTCTCCTCAAGTTTCCAGGACTTTTCATAGTATTCTAGCTGATCTTGATAATTCTGTAGTTAGGATGATCTCCACTCATCCTCTTATCTCCAAGTCTTCCAGTCCCTGTACCAATCCTTTGGTGACTGTACCGAGCGCACCAATTACAATTGGTATTACCGTCACTTTCACGTTCCATAGTTTTCTCAGTTCTTTTGCAAGGTCCAGGTACTTATCTGTCTTTTCGCTTTCTTTTGGTCTTACCTTGAGGTCAGCCGGAACAGCCCAAGTCCACTATTCAGCAGTTGCTAGTCTTATATTCTTTTTATACTAATTGACTGCATTCTCTTATTACGTGATTAATCGTTTTGTCTCTTGTTGCGTCCTGTCTATTTTTGCTTTGACATAGTTTAGTTGGTCCTTAAAGCGTTGTTTTGTGCTGCTATTAAAAGAAATTCAATTTCTCTCTTGAAATTTCCCTTTCTTAGTCATGTTCAAGTTTTCTCGTGTGAGATTTTGCTTTTTGTCGTCTGAAATGACAATACAGCTGTTTTTCTTCCCATTTTTGTTTTCTGGTTATTTTTGTTCTGTTGATGCTTGTGTTGTTTGTATTGTTTCTAGTCGATGTTATCAATTCTCTACTGCAATTTTTAATGTGTTCTTCGTGTCGTTGTAGCGATGCATCAACGCTCTTGTAAGATACTCGGGACCATTCTTGAAGAGGACGAGGAAAAACTTCAACTAATAAAACAGAAAACAAGAAAACTCCTGACGATGCATAAGTTCTTACATCCCAGAGATAACGTAGATACTGTATGTGTCAAGAAAAGAAAGAGGAAGAGGACCGTCGATGCATCAATACAAAGACTCGAAGATTGCATTAAAAAATGAAACAACTGTATGGATATTTCAAGCGACAAACAAGCATAATATAATACGGGAAAACTTGGACATGACTGAGCAAGAGCAGCCTTAAGAGAGAAACTGAATCTCTTCGGATAGCAGCATAACACAACGCCATAAGGACTATGTCAAAACAAAAATATACAAAACACAACAAAATAGCGGATGTTGGTTATGTGGTGATAGAGACAAAACGAACAATCACATCATAAGCGAATGTAGTAAGTTAGCGTAAAAGGAGTATAAGACTAAGAATTCAGAGTTTTCCTTCTCCTAGACTAGTTGCCTAACCAAGGCTGAAGAACCTAGTCTGTCCTACTATTTACCCATAGCTGGAGGTAGAATAATTGGATTCATACCTTTCCCAAGGGTATTAGTACTATGTGAAATGCAATCAGTCTCGTCTAGGATTTGAACTCGTGTCACCGTGTCCATTTCCTACGACGATAACGACTACACCACGGGCACCTTCACAAGGTGACGGTGATACCAGTTGTAATTGGTGTGCTCGGTACAGTCATCAAAGAATTGATAAAGGGACTGGGGGACTTAGAAATTAGAGGACGAGTAGCAATAAGAATCATTGATTTTAGCCGGAACTTTTTCAAGGAAACCAAAAATGATGAGTTCATGCATGTCTCTGAAGGAAAATTCTTGGGGATTCTTTTATACAGAGTTCCTAGCTCTTCTATCAAATGTGATAAATACATGTTCAATACTCGAAATATTTTTGGACTTCATATTCTTGATTGCACTGTGTACGTGAGATTTAAGGCGGACTTTCTCTTTCAGGCAGCTCCTTCGTCTAAAAGAGGTTAGAGTAGAGTTTATAACTCGGCACCTCAAGTCACACTGAAAAGGAATGCCGACGGAACTAAGCAATTTTGATTCCTACTAAGTATCCCTACACTATATTGAGCTTGTATCCCATTTTGGCCGCGGAAAGACAAATAGATACATTCATATCATTTTGACATCTAATAATCACCAATAAACACAGATCAACTCAGAGGTTAACCTCGCAAAATCAGTGTTGAAGACTGAGTTCAAGTTAATATCCATACAAAAATGAGGCCCCTAGGACAGTCTGTGTGGCTGTGATCCTCGGACACACATGCACACGCGCGTAAACTGATCAGAGAAGGTGAAAGCAAATTAGCAATTGTATTCGTCTAAGAGAAGAAAGAAACTGACTGAATGATAATGAGGTCGTAAGAATAAGATATAGAGAAAAGAAGTAAGAAAAATCGAGAATATGAAAAGAAAGGAAGATGACAGGGTCAAAAAAAGAGAAGACAGTAAAACTAAAAAATGAAATGAAAGAGAAATTTTTTTTTAAGTCAGAAAGAAAGAAAGAAAGAAAAATGTAAAGAAAGAAAGAAAGAAAGAAAGAAAGTGATCATTAGAAAGAAACAAAGAAACAAAAAACGGAACATTCAAAAGAAAGAAACAAACAAAGAAAAAAGAAAGAAAATTAATATAAGAAAGAAAGAAAGAAAGAAAGAAAGAAAGAAAGAAAGAAAGGGATCATTAAAAAGAAACAAACAAACAAACAAAATGATCTTTAAAAAGAAGAAAGAAAGAAAGAAAGAAAGAAAGAAAATGATCATTAAAAAGAAAGAAAGAAAGAAGTAAAAGAAGAAGAAAGAAAACGGCCATAAGAAAGAAAAAGAAAAAAGAAAGAAAGAAAATTTATAAAAGAAAGAAAGAAAGAAAGAAAGAAAGACCATGAAAATTCTAATCCAATAATGAAAAGAAACCAGCTAAACAACTAAAAAAATGTATAACAAGAAAAGTGCAAAAAGAACTGCACGGAATATGAGATCATGGCTGTCGACTAAGGAAAATGGGAAACTGGACTTGGGAGGGGTGTTAGATGGTTAGTGACATGGAAGCTGGAATGAGACTGTGTGGGGTGGCAGAGGTAAGTTGGTTGCTGTGCGTCTGGGCCAGGCAAAAGTCCCGAGGACAATCACGGAGGGCAGGTGTATTTCAGTGTGCGTTGCGCCTCGCTGCGAGCAGGCCGGGCTTTTCGGCGAACATATATTCATCACGCAGAATTAACGCTAAGAGTCTTGAGAGCGGTGCGTAGCAATCGGATGGAAATAGATCCGGACCAGCGTCCTGCCGCTTTTATCACGATCAAATGAAACATGACTGACAGTGGCACGGGAATTACGCGTTGTCGTTGTCGCCGTGGTCGTCGTGGTCGTCTTCACCAACAGTAGCGACGGTGGAGGAGATTACAGATCACATTTTGGAGTAGATGCTGAGCTTGCTTTTTAATCTCTTGTCTTCATATATATATAATGCATAATAAATGCCTAGAAAGTTTGAGAGAGCGGGATATGATATATAAAACTGATATCACCACCATCATCATCATCATCATCATCAAGTCACGTTGACGGCATAGAGTTACTTCTCTCTCTCTCTCTCTCATGGTAAACCCACTTGGTGGCATTCAGTGTCCGTGCAGAGCTGATGTAAGTCTTTGCTGGTCGACCAACTTTGGCGAGTCCATTAAAAAATGTCGCTTATGCGTACTTATTTGCTTCTCCAGCAGTTCCCCGCATATCTTGTTCGTCTTACTTGAACGCTTTGTGAAATGGGAGGCAAGTAGCTATACAGCTGCTGTTTTTCAAAGAGTTGCTTCCAGGATATATTCAAGACAGCTGGCAGCATTCTTGCGTAGTTTTTAACTAGCTTTTTCTCAGTATGTTTTGTTTGCGTCAGTAAGGTGCATCCATTTATTAGTATAGACACAGCTACAGCTCGGAAGAATCCCCGTTTTATTTTATCGAATAGATCAGATTTCCGTATCATCAATAACCTCTAAATAGGATTCCACCCCTTCGCTAGGCGTATGATAACCTCATTTTCAGTTGATGAAAAGTTGCTGCCGAGGTATGTGAACTTTTCTATTAATTTTAAAGGCTTGCCACTTTGAGTGGAGATGACTCTCTCTTATTTGAACTGTTTTATTTACGTTCCAGTAGAGGTCACTGCCTCCTACTACTTGTTCTAGGCTAAGCAGGGTTGTAATAGCGAGAAGCGCTACATCATCTGTCATAGTTTCTGTGAGATATCGTCTGCTTCTTGCCTTTTTTTCATGTGAAACGATTTTTTCTTATTATTCTATTGATACTCGAAGTACATAGTCCTGGTAAAGTATAAACAAATATGTTGCAACACTTCTGTGAAGAAGTCGATGTCGCCATCATAGACAGTTCCGTTGGAAAGATCATATGCAAGTAGTATTTGCTCCATCTTTCCTCTGTGTAAGGAATCGAACGCCTTGGAGAAATCGACGAACAAGAGTTTTGTCTCGAGCTTTTTTACCCGTATTCCTTCGATGATTCGACCAATTAATCGAATCTGTGTGGTTATTGATCGATTCCTCCAAAAGTTCTTCTGATTTTTCTTCAGAATTTTCTCGATTTAAGGTTGGATACGATTAATCTACTTGGGTTATTCAATGTCAAATCCATCATTCTAGAATAAAAGTAGTGGTAATATTTAACCCATAACTAGGAGGATAAGGGGATTCATACCTTTCCCAAGAGTATTTGTCTGAGAGTGAATGTAATAGCGCGAATTCGCTTGCTACGATTCTGCAGTGCAGGGCTTTAACCATTACACCACGAGGACCCCCTTACTATACAATGATTAGAACGTTGTGTTTGGGAATATGTCGAGCAAAGGAAGATAGCACGTTGTTAAAGATGGTGATATCTGTTTCATCACTGGCATTAGTAGGACTGTAGTAAGAGACAACTGGTGTGCAGGGGCTGTATATCAAATGTAGTACACATCATTCTCGGTTGTGTTTCTCTATGCTATTTAGCAAATTTAAGGCATGAGGAGTGAGAAGCATTCTTCCACTTCCCCTGGTGGCATTAACGACGCTGATACCGAGACAAATATCCGATTATAGCCGGTATTTCAATTCTTGTTCACAATGGTAATGTCCATATTTTTGAATGCATATATTTTTGCATGCATATATTTTTGCTTGCACATAATGTTTATATTGTACTTGGTTGCAAATTCTTTAAGTTTGGGTTGCTAGTTTATTGTGTTTAAAGTCCTTATGTTAAATGTCACAATTTTAACAATTTTATTTCATCTAAGTAGCAGAAGTTTTCTGAGTGAACTATTTGATCTTGACCGTTGACCTATGAAGTTCTTCCATGCAACATCCGGTGAAGTGTGCCTTTCACTAACCTTTGAATTCACCCGCCTTACTTCACATCCACAATGCTTCATCCCATGGTTTCCATTGCTATATGTTTGTGAGGTTCGTAAAATTCTCTCCTTCCTCAGAAATTATTGACCAGTAGCAAGCCGGGGTGGGATATCTGAGTGGTTATGGAAAAAATAAAAGCACCCTCAGTCTTTTTCTTAAGTTTTTGTTAAAGGTCAACTATACTATTTTACGATGGATTGTCTCATTCTATCATTATACTTCCACAAAATTAATCTGGAGGAATTGATTCGGAATTTTCTGGTGCGATTGAAATATCTTTTTTATTTTGGTGGAATTGTTTTGTTTTGGTTTGGTTTTCTTTAACCTACTTTCAGATTCGTGTGTGTGTGTGTGTGTGTGTGTGTGTGTGTGTTCTTATCCTTCAAGATGGAACTCATGAAAAAGATTGTGTAACTAACATGTTGACTAGAGAGAAACTGCTTAATAAAAGAACAAGTGTATTTCACTGTTATTCAAAGTCTAAGTGAGCGGAAGGTAACAAAATGTCGGGATATTTTTGAGAAGGGATAAGAGAAGAGTCGTTATTACTATATAAATAAACAAATAATTGATAAATAAATATAGATATTTCTACCTTACATTTTTCATTCTGGGTTAAATAACCATCAACATACTCAGACTTTTGACTAACAGTGAAATAAATTTATTCTTTAATTTTCTGCGATTATTAGAAGAATTCAAACTGTTTATCGCAACTCAATAAATTAGCTACATTATTATTATTATTCTCTTTTAAGTGTCACGTTTTGAAGAAAGAAAAGAAAAAGACATCGTAAAAATCTTAAAGTATGTAGAAATCTAAGAAAAACAAGAAAATTAGACCACTGACAATTCTCTCTATATATATACACCTAATAAAAAGTGAGAGCGAAGTTCACTTTCCTGTAGGTACAGAACTTGTCTTCATGCCAGATAGATAGATAGATAGATAGATATGGCCCAGTTGGTTGGGGCTGCAGAAAACACCGACTGCTTCTCAGCAGACGGGGAAGACCCCAGGCCCAACGAATTTACTGGATATGACACTCAACAATCTGGTGGTGAGGCTTCAGTAATGCTGGAAATTTGGGGACTGCAGAGTACCCCTTCATTGCTATCGCTCACAGGTCCACTCTGGCCCGGAGTGGTAGCACCTGATAGGGTCCTATCTATGAGTTAAATAGAACTTAACTGTGTACTTATGCTAAACTGAATTACTTGAACTGTTTTTAACTTTGACAGTGAGTAAACAGAAAACTGTACTTATGCTAAACTGAATTGTTAGTAATAGAACTGGTTATATGTATAAAAATGGATTTGGCATTGAATAATCTACAATGTTTAGTATGCCATAAAACCAAATCAAACTAGGTCAAGATATAAATATATATATTCAGAAAACAACTGATTTCCATACATAAAAAGGTGCAAATTTTAATGCAAAATATAGGCTGTAATAGCTGTAATTTTTATATTAGTATTTTTGCTTTTATCGACCAATCGATGCTTACGCACTAGTTTTAAAATTCTTTGAAGTTTCGAAGCCGATAATTGACTTGCTGTGAAAATTTTTTAAATTCAAAACCTAAAATAATTTAGAAATCTGCCTCATTTGAAAATTGTTACCCGCAAACTTTCGTTAACAAATCATATTTATTATATATGTATGAACTGAATTTGGCATTAAATAACCATCAAGGGTTGATATGCCATAAAACACAACCAGCCAACTTATCAAAAATAGGTTTTATCCGCTTTTTGATAGGTTTTATTTTTCCTCCTGCCGAGGGTTTAATTGCCCTCCTCTTCAAATAAGTTTTGTGAGGGGATCAGTTTACTTATCGAACACTCAAACATGCGGCTGATAGTATTAGACTACATGGTACCTGTAGTACTCTTCGCAAGACCTTAATATATATATATATATATATATATATATATATATATATATATATATATGAAGTGGGTAAGACTCTCCCTACGAGTTTCCTGGAAATGACACTAAACAATCTGATGGTGAGGCTTCAGTAATGCTGGATCTTTGAGGAATGCGGAGTACCCCTTCTTTGCCATCGTTCCCAGGTCCACTCTGGCCCAAAGTAGTAGCACCTGATAGGATCCTATCTATGAGTTAAATAGAACAAAACTGTTTACGTATGCTAAACTCAATTGTTTGGAATAAAACTGTTTTTTGACATTTAAATTATGTACTTATGCTAAACTGAACGGTTTAAAATAGAACTGTTCATATGTATAAAAATGGATTTGACATGTCCTGGATATGACACTTAACAATCTGATGATGAGGCTCCAGTAATGTTGGAGCTTTAGGGAATGCGGAACTCCCCTTCATTGCTATCGCTCCCTGGTCCACTCTGGCCTGGAGTGGTAGCACCTAATAGGGTCCTATCTATGGATCAAATAAAACTACACTGCGTAATTATGTTAAACTGAATCACTTGAAATAGAACTGTTTTGATATTTAAACTGCGTACTTAAATGAAACTGAATTATTTGAAATAGAACTGGTTTTGACATTGAAACTGTACTTACGTCAAACAGAATTGTTTGAAATAGAACTGTTTTAACATTAAACTGTGTGTAAATAAAATCTATACTTATACTAAACTGAACTGTTTGAATTAGAACTGTTTGATTAAACTGAATAGCTTGAAACAGAAATGTTTTTGACAATTAAACTGTGTTGTAAAAGTTGGTGACCGTAGTCAAGGGTGACCCGAAGGCAACCTTTTCAATTGCTACTCCACCGAGGTGTAGGTGAGGGTGCTACTCCTTTCCTTGGATTGCTCCATTTTACCCTTGATCCATACCTTATAAGACTGAGTGTTGAGCAAGGACAGATCAAGTATCGATATATATGTATATATTTAATATAACATATGCATATAATATAGAAATACATGATATAACAATATTATATATATAGACTTAAGACAATGAATAACATAATAAACTGTCAGTGAATAAAATATTTAGTGTATTTGTAATATATTATAATTATAATAATTAAGTATGCATATATATATATATATATATATATATATATATATATATATATATATATATATATATATATATATATATTAATGTGTGTGTGATGAATATATATAAATGCATATACATTTATACAAAATTATATATAGCATAAAAATTGATATAATGATAGATAATACGAAAATATATAGTATAACTATATATAATAACAATAATATATATATATATATGTGTGTGTGTGTGTGTGTGTGTGTGTGTGTGTGTGTGTGTGTGTAAATGGAATCGAGAAAAGTATAAAAGTATAAAGTAAAAGTATAAAAGGATTTAAAGATAATCTAAAAATAATATTTAGGTGTATTATATCATTATCATTACAATATGTATGTGTACATATACACGTGCACGTGTGTATCTGTCTGTCTGTTTGTCTGTGTGTGCGAGAAATTATTTCATAACTTTATGGTTAACATAGTATAGAAATAATAATATAATTAAAAAACTTAACCGCCAACTTACTTCATAATATGGAGCACTATATGTACTTCGACTATATTTTTCGTAAAAACAATAAAATAATACTACATATAATAGTAGGCTTCTGACACTTCATACCAGTAACCCTTCTCTCTGACCAGTTTTCCTTCTCTTAGACCGGTTGCCTTTCGAAAAGCTTGGGTACTCAGTCTATCCTGCTATTTACCCATATCCGGAGCAGAAAGAAGAGATAGATTCATGCTTTTGAAGTGAAACGCAAACATATTCATCTAGAATTTGAACATTGCTCGCTGAGTCGATTTTTTTCGGCGTTGTCCATTACTCGATTCGCGTTTGATAGATAGATAGATAGATAGATAGATAGATAGATAGATAGATAGATAGATAGATAGATGGTTGGTTGGTTGGGTGTTATGGCATGTCAACCATTGTAGGTTATTTAATGCCAAATCCTGATTATACATATATATGTTAATAACAAGGTAATCCAAGTAGGAGAGATTTATTGAGAAACAAAGTCAACACTATAGCGTTTCGGTTCTGCTGAACTATCATTAGGACTATGAGGTGTTATATTAGTGATGTTAAGTTAACGATGGATGTGTAAAAAGTGTAAAAATATATAAAAACTTTTAAAAATTTGTATAACAAGAAAAAGTTGGCTTCTACTTGGATTACTTAGTTATCAATTTTTCTTTACAAACAGTCGGATTACAATCCATTGTTTTCTTCCATATATATGTTAAATATATATATTGCCACGAACTGGAGGAACCCTTTGAAAATAAGTTTAATTCATTTTCAACGGAAACTATATCACATTCCTGGTACTCACTAACACCCTTGCAAATTTGCTGGTATCTCGCCTGTTATTTATTAATCTATTAATCACAAATATTTCTACAAGTAGAGAAGATCTTTTATTTTATTTTGAGGGGAAGTCCTTGTGGCATAGGGGCTAATTAGTCTGAATGTAAATGTAATATATTATTTGTAAACACATTTTCATAAGTTTTTGAATGAGTCTGAGTTAATTTTTGCACACTGTCAAATGGTTTCAAGTATTGCTATATAACAGTCACAATTTAATATCTGTCATCTTATATAGGTAATTTCATTTTTAAATAAGTTATTTGTTTCCACACTATATTGCTATTGTTTTAACTGTTTCAATTATTGCTATGTAACACTGATAATTCTATTCGATATTAACCATTTATTTGCCGACAGTGAAGTGGTTACAAGTATTGCTATTTAACAATAATATTTTGATTCATTTATTTGCAGTCAAATAGCTCCAAGTATTGCTGTCTAAAACCAATAATTCAAATTTAGCCCACAGTTAAAGAGTTTCAAGTATTGCTATTTAGCGCTAATGATTCTATTCCACATTAGTCATTCGTTTGCACGCAGTTAAATAGTTTCAAGTATTGTTATGCATCACTAACAATTCAGTTAAACACTAGTCATTTGTTTACACACAGTTAAATGAACAGTTCTATTTCTAACAATTCAATTTTGCATAAGTATTTTGTTTGCACACAGTATAATGTCAAAGAGATCTATTTGACCTACAGATAGGACCCTATCAGGTACCACCTCTCTGGGCCTGAGTGTACCCGAGAGCAATGGCAAAGAGGTGTACTCCAGATTCTCCAAATCTCCACAGCTGGAGCTTCGCCATCAGATTGTTTAGTGTCATAATAGGACACTCGTTGTTGGGGGGGGTCTTAACCTTCTGCAGAGATGCAGTCGGTGTATTCTACAGCCCCACCCGACTGGGAGATAGATAGATAGATAGATAGATAGATAGATAGATAGAACTACCTCTAGTTTCTTGAATGGTTTGAACTTCATTTTTATTAAAGTGAATGATTTTTCTTTCTCTTCCTTTCCAATTTTGAATTGTATGACAAGGACGTCGAAGGTGAGTCGACAGAACTGATCATCAAAACCCCCGTCCAGCGTGGACGGCAGGTGTAAACGTTTTTCGCTGCATTATTCCTTCCGTTCATATTTCTTTAATGTACATCTCCAGCCTCTCCCATTCCAGCACCTTGCCCTAGGATCCATTATATTTCTTGTCCACATCAGCTTCCCCGCGTACGAAGCCATGAATATAACCACAGAATCACGCATGCTCACTAGAGCCTGTACGCATGCGCACATCGTAACACTGCCAGTTTACACAACGGTCATAATGAGATAATACGTGAACATCTGTAATAATAGGAATATTAGACGTATTAATTATAAGTAGAAATGTTTAGGTGGAGGAGAAATAGTTGTTTTGTTATATTGGTTGTTATGAGGCTAATGGTAGTGTTCTTGCCATTCTGTTGCTAGTCTTTTAGATGATCTTGCTGTCTCCTTTGTATATATTTCGCGAAGAAAAGGCGGAATAAAAAGAAGAAACACAAAAAATCAGAAACATACTGAAGAAAAAGAAAAGGCAAGAAGAAGAAGAGGAAAAAAAGAAGTAAAATGAAGTGGAAGAATAAAGAACATAAAAAAGAAGAGAAAGAAAAGTAACAAGCGTGAAGAATAAAAAGCTAAAGAAGAAACATGAAATAGGGGAAGAATAAAAAACTAAGAAGAAGAAAAAGAAGATGCTTCTACCCTAGGTAGACTATTTTCTTCGTCACTTTTAAATAGCTGGATCATTTTCAAACAAGGCTAAAATCCCTTCAGTATAAAAGAATTTTCATTTGGTGTTTGTTTTTTTGTTGTTGTTTTTTTCTGTTTCGATTAATAGTAAAAGTTTCCCCTACCTACCACCCAGACATTAACTACTGAACAATTTGCTACACTTATTGTCAACCTTGACAGGAAGCATAACATAGTGTTCTATTCCAATTCAACTGCATATCGAAGTAATTGCATTTGTCTAATGATAATGGGCTTCTTTGTTCATTTTAGCATCATTATCAATGGCGTCGACTTCGTTCTCATCAGGAATATTTCACTTTATCATTACGATCTCTCACACAATTTCCTCACAACTAAACCCCTGATTTTGCCTCTCTCTCTCTCTCTCTCTCTCTCTCTCTACTTTCTCGCTTACTGCAGTATAATGCAATTACAGTACTTTGATTTATTCTATAAAGAACTACTAGTTCCTTGATTACACCATGTCACTAGATGCATTTATTCTTATTATTAGAAGTTGTAGTAGTTGTAATATTTTTGAGTTGCTTTCTATACTTTCTTGCTCTTCCTCAACATAAAGTATCCGTCGGCACATCAAGGGGAATACCTTCCGGGCATTTCACTCAAACAGAAAATTTTAATTCTGTCTGCATAATTTCATTCGATTTTATTTTTTTATCTGAATGACTTATTATCATCATCATCTTACTCTTTTTGAGTTTTTCACTTCGACTGCATTTAGTGGTTTTCTCTCCTAGCGAATTTCTTACACCAGCGTTAGCTGATGGTCTTTCACTGGTGACAGCACGTCTCCTCAGGTTTCCAGGACTTTTCTCAGTATTCTAGCCGATCGCAACAATTCTGTAGTCTGGATGGTCTCGATTCTTCCACTGATTTCCCATTACTCCATTTTTTCCAAGCCTTTTGAGCCGTTTCAAGTGCACCAACCACAATTCGTATCACTGTCACCATCATGTTCCACAGTTACTTGGTTCTCCGGCAAGGTCCAAGTGTTATATACCCGCGATTTACGCAATTCAATGAACGAACGAAACACTTCTTTATAAAAATATATCTCTCATTTTATTCCTGAAAGGGGCCCACAGTTTGTTGTTTGTTGAGAGATAGATGGAGAGACATATACTCAGAGAGGGGACTTCTTCTTGTTCTATACGTTCTTCCGGGAGCCGTCTCGTCAGAGACACCTCTGCTCGGCTGCGTGTCCCTAGTTCGGCTCCTGATTCGCTGTCTCTGTCTAAATCTGACCACGTGGTTCCCATCACGTGGTCTCCTTCCGGTTACACACCTGTTGGACCTGAATGCCCTGCCATGCTGTTTACTAATCACAACAAACCGAAAATCCATGTCATATGTTATATAACACGAGTATTTGTCTATCTTTTCGCTTTCTTTTATTTTCATTCTGTTCTTCGTCAGAACGGCAAAATTCACTGTGTGTGGAAGACATGAACTGCTACTGACAAGTTATCCATCATATGAAATCTGATCTTTCTGATGAAATAAAATGAGATCTCTTCCTAGTTGTAGCTGTGTTAGCATTACTGTATGGTTGCACCACTTGGATTCTGTGTTAGCATTACTGTATGGTTGCACCACTTAGATTCTGTGTTAGCATTACTGTATGGTTGCACCACTTGGATTCTGGCGAATTTTTAATCGAAACTAGCTATGATTTTCTGACCGAGAAATGGTGATCCGTTTGTATCCCAAAATCCAAGAGAATTTTATGCGTGTCATTCTCTAGAACAGATTCTGGTTTGCACATATAACATTTGGTAGAATGATTAAATTTTAGTTTCTTGCACAGTTCCCAGCGGATCAGTTTTCCCATCCAATCGTGCTAAGTCTTGTATTCATTATGTGCCAGCTTGCTGCATTCACATATGTGATTCACTGTTTCGTCTCTTTCTCCACACAACCACATGATATTCAATTTGGCATTGTCAATTTTCGCTTTAACCTAATTTGTTCTTATGGCGTTGTTTTGAACTAATGAAAGGAAGTTTTTGCTGTTGTGTCCATGTGTAGAAGGCCATAGGAAAATGTCGCTTATTAGTTCGTTCTTACTTCACCAGCAGTGTTATGCATGTCACACTCGTCTTACTTGAATTTTTTGTGAGATAGGAGGTAAGTGGCCCTACAGCTGTTGTTTTGTGGGCTGCTACTTTCAGGATTTGTTGTAAACAACGTTTTTTCTCCAAGCGTTGCACCAGAATCCAAGTGGTGCAACCATACAGTAATGCTAACACAGCTACAACTGGGAAGAAATATCATTTTATTTCATCAGAAAGATCAGATTTCATATGACGGATAACTTGTCAGTAGCAGTTCATGTCTTCCACATGCTTATGTTGACATCGCTTTCAGTTGATAAGATATTGCTATCAAGGTATATGATCTGTCTCTATATAAAAGTTTTCTATTAACTGATTCAGGAACATCAGTAATAAAAATGTGTATATAGTTTTACATATTAGTTAAAGAAAACTTGTCAGGTTTAGCAGAGCAATTCATTAAAACTAGTTAAGATGAAATAATAAGAATAATCAGTATCAACCATCAATATTGTACCAAAGTCGTAGAGCTAATAATGGCGGCTATGGTGATGAAGAAGAGGCTCGGCCTGAGTCAGGCAGTTGGGGATGAGCTCACCTGACCTACAAAATAGCCGTCTGCCCCCAAAACTCCCTTCCAGGTTTTGGGCCTTTTAACTGTTCTAACGATCACAAATCCAGAACTGCATCTACCCTGGACTCGATGGCCTCTGGTATCATGAGCCTCTGCGTCTGTGGATATCCAATAGCAAGACACTTACTAGTTTCTGGTGTGCCCACCTTCATGCTATCCGGGTGTCTCTGTGTGCGATCAGAGACGCCCCGACATATAAGCCAGGCAATTGGAAAAAATCCTCTTCAATGGGATCGATGAACAATTGAGGCTCATGGATGTAACTGAGAGCCACCTTTAGATACCAATCCCCAAGAAACCTAACACATGAAAACGTAAAAAGCCGGCTTAATCCACATTGGGTGAATACCGTCACACACACCCACACACACAATCGTTGACTATTACAAAGCCGACACATAGCGGGAGGCGCTCGTGACGTAATAGTTATTGTCGTAGAAAATGGACACGGTGACTGTTTGTATTTCATACAGCGATATTACCTTTTGAAAAGGTATAAATCATTTATTCTACCTCAAGCCAAAATGTATGGTAGATTAAGATCTTTAATCTTAACCGCTTTAGAAGGAAAAAATCTTAATTTAAATCAGTTGTACTCCGCTTCGTAATTGATCTTGCAAATCATATAGACCAAAAGAAAGAGTTGGCATTTAATTATCCTTTGAAGGTTTATATGCCATTAAACAAAATCACCAACCAACCAAGACCTTATAATTATTCATTGGTTAGGTTATTTGCTTTAGTGACACATCAACCCTTGTGGGTTATTTAATGTCAAACCATCCTTCTTATATATATATATACATATATATATATATATATATATATGATAGACATATGTGGAAAGTTGAATAAATCAAACACTTAAAACCGGTTTCAAGGTGTTGTATTTCATTCTTTTATTTCATTTTTAATTTTTGAGAAAGTTCCTAAAAATTAGAAATCTTAAGAAAAATGAAAAATTTTTAAATTAGAAATGAAATAAAAGAGCAAAATATCGCACCTTTAAACACTCTTAAGTGTTTGATTTATCCAACTTTTCACATATTTCTATGATCTTGTCAGATTCACCACAATCTATCATTTCACTATATACATATACGCAAATAGTTTGTAGATAACTTTGTTTTTAAACCAGCTACTGCTCGTTTGTTTGCACAAATGGTTTCATGTACTAAAATCTAATAACAATAATTCTATTTGATATTAATCGTCTGCTTTGCACAGATCCATCCCGCATTTATCATTTTCTTGCACACAATCAAATTGATATAAGTATTACTATTCAACACAAACTTATTTAATAATCTTTTGTTTTGCACACACTTTAAATGGTTTCAGGTATTGCTATCTCAGCTCAGATGAACCTCAGTCAACGCATTCTTGTACCTTTAAGATAGATTAGTATTGGGAACTTATTTACCACAAGAGCAATTTGAAGAATACGCTCAGGACAATCATATTGGTCCTAGGTTGATTGATCGGATCGGTAACCTCTGATTGCCTAACTCAGTAAGGATCAAAGGGGACTGTTGCTGTTCATGTGACCATTTTGATTACCGGGTTACGGACTGCTCACCTAATAAAATCCCATCCTCGAACATTACAGGTCACCACTCATGGCCGTCAGGTGACTTTGTTGGTTGGAGGGGGGTCTTATCTCTCTGCTTAGGTGCAGTCAGCATATTCTACAGCCCCAACCAACTGGGTGGTATTATCATTATTATTATTAGCTGAGACTCGCGTTGATTACACGGATTTTACAAAATGTTTTTAATACTATTTATTTGCTTTCTTCCGATTTCTAAAATTAAGGACGAAACAGTGTTTACTTCTTTCAAACCATTATTTCAATTGAAATTTAACGTGGCCACATAAAAGTTACGCGTACAGTCTTTTTTTTTAATTCTATGAAAAAAGAAATAAATGTGAAATTTTCATGAAAATCTCGATACTTATTCATCATTTGATGAATTTATGTTTAAAATAGGTCATTCTTAAAATATATTTGGGGATATATTTCTTTTACTTGGTCGACTCCCAACCATTTCATTTAACGAAATCTCAACAAAATACATTATAGACATACTATTTTTTAATTTTTCTATAAAGATAAGAATCTGAATAATTCTATCATGTAAGTTTTAGAAATTCTTAAAATTCCAATTTTTTTAAAAATAGCTGTGAATTCTGTTAAAAAGAAAGTGCTAAAAATGCCATAATCATATGCTTGGAAAAATTTTACTTAGTTTTTCAATTAATATATACTATATTTTGTTGAAATGCTAAGAAATAAAAATTTACAAAGAAATTAACTTTTTGGAGATTTTAATTCCTTTATGTGAATGAATAATTTTTATCTTTTAATGTTTTAAACTCTATTCTTTTTAGGATGTAAATCCATTCTTCCCTAATCTTTTAATATAACACTGAATTTTAGAAATTGGAAGAAGGAAAATAGATTAATAGTGTAAAAAATGTATTGCAAAATCCGTGTAATTTATATGGATCTCGGCAAGTATATATATAAAGTTACTAAAGGAAAACATACTTACTTTGGCCATAATGTCTAATAAAGTTTTGCATAAGACGCTAAATTTGATTGGTTCTTGCTAACCAAGTTTCAAACAATAGGCTTATACAAGCGTAACGGTCGTTGGAACTAACAAAGGATTATTCTATTTATTTATCGGATTGAGAAATTGTAGCAATTTGCTAGCAATAGAAAAAGTTGACAATGTATCTAATCTAAAACCGTTGATTTTTTTTTTCACGTAACTTTCGACCAAACAACCAGCCTTATCGAATGAAAAAATATCCCCTAATAAATCCCTGGTAAAAAATTATCGTCTTTGAAAACGTTTCTTCTGTTATTTTAATCCATAGAAAATAAACTCAACGCAAATTTGATGCAAAACCTATTTTACTTTATTGCTCAGTCTGCTGAAGCAGTAGAATAGACTGACTGCATCACTACATAGGGGTAAAACTCCCCCAACGAGAATCCTGGATATGACATTAAACCATTTGATGGCGAGGCTTCAGTTTTGGAGCTTCAGAGAATATGGAACACCACTTCATGCCCTTTTTTCCCAGGTTCACTCTGATCCCGGAGTGGTAACACCTGATTGGGTCCTGTCTATGTCAAATAGAACTGTTTGACATTTAAACTGTGTGCAAATAAATGACTTACGTTAAATCAAATTGTTAGAAATAGAACTATTTAACCATTTAACTGTGTGTAAACAAATGATTGATGTTTAATTGAATTGTTAGTATTACATAAAAATAGTTGAAAATCTTTAACAGTTTGCCTAAATTGAATTGTTAGTGTTACAGAGCAATCCTTGAAACCATTTAATTGTGTGCAAATAAAATTATTTATGCTAGATAGCAATCTTTGAAAGCATTTAAATGAGTGAAGACAATGGATTAATACTAAATAGAACTATTCGTGTAAAAATATTTGGAACCATTTAATTGTGTGCAAATAATAGTAATATTTATGTCAGAACAAATTAGCTCTGACGCAATTGAAAATAAGATTACCTATAAACTATTGACTTACAAATCATATGTATAATCCTGTAACTGTATGTAAACAAATAATCTCTGGGTCGATTAAAAATGTTATCTAAAAACTATGCGTTTACAAATTATATATATATATATATATATATATATATATATATATAGAAAAAGAGAGAGAGAGAGAGGATTTGGCATTAAATAACCTACAGAGGTTGATATGCCATAAAACTAAACTGAGCCAAACCTATTTTATTTTAAAACCAAACTTTCTGGCTTCAAGGAATATACCTCAAATCAATTGAAATAGATTATTTTAATTCCTATTTGAGATTGTTCATTATAAGGTGGAACAAATTATGGTATCTCTAATTTTTGAAGAAACAATTATGGAATCACCTATTTTTTTTCATTTCCCCTGGTTTTTATGACAGGTTTGCTTCTTCGAGATATCGACTTAACTAACGAAAAACAATATTTTTCATCAAGCTGATTCCATCTTTCTTGAAAAGTACTTGTCAAATCAACCTTTTCACGGGCTTTTTTTTTTTCATTTCTACCATAAATTTTCGATTAGATTAAGGTCCGAACTGTTTGCTGGCAATTTCTTTACGTTGATATGCTATTTTTTAAAAAAAGCTTTGACCCACCTCACTCTATGAGAAAATACATTCTCAACCTAAAAAAATGATTTCCTTTTCATCAAACGTATTTTCTATTGATGGAATTAGAAAACTGTCCAAAATCTAAATCTACACTTTTATATTGACTGTTTAGGTAAGGATTGCCATATTTCCTGATCCTTTGCTTAACGTACAACCCAATATTATAAATGACTAAGCGAATTTGTTTTTGTTTTCAACAGGCAGTCTTCGTTATATATTTCGTTGGCACAATACCAGACAAAGGTTTTATGATAATCATTTAGTTCGATATATATTCTTAATTCGTTTCTAAATATTACTTTCATCCAATCATCGATACTCCAGGATTCCTTCTCTCTTTCCCACAACAGTCTTTTTTTTATATGTTTAGGGCTCGTTTGCGTTTGACTTTTTTTGTGTTTAAACTTCATTTGATCAAGTCAATTTCTCTCAGTTCTATCATAGACATTTTCAGTATCTTGGTTGACCATTTTCTGTTTTCAAGGCAAATGGCAGAAAGAGATTTCTATTGAGGCTTTCATGTCTTCCGCAGTCAAACAGTGTGCTCTCTTCGTGATCTTCCGATTTCTTTTAAACTAATTCTATATACAGGGAACAACTTATAATTGTGGCCAGTAATAGAGCAGATTATGGCTGTACGGAGTCTAGCCTGCTGAAAAAAATAATCAGCGGGGATTTTAGAAGATTGGGGTAGTACCCTGACAAATCGAGAAGGAATGTTTTTCGAAATAATGGAAGATGGGAAAAGTGAAATGGTTTTCTAAAAAGCCAGAGATTTTATTTTATTTCTATAAAGTAAGGATCAATAATAAACAGTGCGTATTTTAGAAGAATAAAATCAGTACATTGTTGTTGTTTTTTAAGTAATGCAATCTGTTATCACCATGAGAAAGAAAGCGAGAAATATTGTTTAATTTTTGGCTAGTAGAAAAATTACAAAAACACTGAAATTGATTTTTCTCACCAGAGAAAGAAAGAAAGAAGAGAAAACTAAGGTCGGAGAAATCACTAGCGAAAACAATAGTGGGGTCACTGAATGGTCAGCCTAACGTAAGCCGATGGCCCTGGGAAAACATCAAACTCTGAGAAATGGAAAATTTTCATCTAATTTTGGAAGCATGTAAACTTATGTCGTATGAATCACGTGAGGAGAAAAGGGCTGCCTCCCGCAGAGAAAATGATAGAAAGAGACGTGATGAGAGGGAAGGAGGCCGAGCCCAATCGTTGCAGTTGGACCGGAGGTTGTATGGGAGCGACCAACCTCCCCCTCTAGTAGCAGGCCCAGAGATTCACTGTTGGGGTAGCAGAGAATAACGGTGAATGAGATTAATTTGTTGAAGTGCCGTTGATGAAATACGCCCACTTGGAAACAGAATAAGCAATTATATAAACTGGATTTATGCCGAAAAGTTGGCAGGACGGCGAGAGACCTTTGAGGAATTGATTTGAAACAAGAAGGGCTCCTGTAGAAAGAGCCTTGCACCAGACTCGGAGATTAAAAAATCCTCTCACATCTCCGTTGTCTCAAGAAGCTGAAGATAAGATTAACATAACGCATTGAGAATACTTAATGAGTCTAAGTGAGAAAGACTGACCGTTGACTTAGACTGGCTGCTGCAAGATTGGGGCTAGATAACGAGACATTCTGGAACATCGAAATAACAACAATTATCTTGTAACTGTTATTTCTTCTTTTTCTGACTAAAAACATTATTTCATTATTCAACTCCATATTTGTTCGTTTTCTGGACTTCAACTTTTTATTTTTTTTTATTATCGAATGATCACCCGATCCGGTTATTTTGACTTTCGACGTAAACAGTTGATCCAGTTGTCTGGATCTAAAAATTAACAACGTGGGCAGACGACTGATTCTGCTGAGATTTGATCTCTCACCTGGGAAGGTCAGTCGTCAAGTGGTTGAGTAAATGGCTGGGAGATTGCCACATTCCGTGCTATCTTTCCTACTTTAACGAATTTTTATAATTTTTCTCAGTATTTCAAGTGAAATTTCTCTGATTGGATCCATGTTGTAGAACAGCAGAAAGTAGCAAACCAAATTTCTTGCTTTGAGAGGCAAATCTTAACCAGCTGCTGAAAAGAAAGCTTATTGATTTTTATTGATTTCCAAAGGAAGACATCACTCTAAAAACAGTTGTAAATTATTCTTCAAGAATAAATTATGTATATTAGAATACCCGGATGCCAGGAAATCGAAACTGGTATCAAAATGTTGTCATTTAAAAAAGTTCTTACGATGCCATTTGCCTCCCGACTAGTTTGCATAATTTGCTGATAAATATGGATAAAATAAAAATGCAAAAATAACAGTGCAGAAAAGTAAAAAGCAAGGGAGAAAGGAGGATATAGAAATTGGAAATAACAGTTTTATTTCTTATTCCTTTCACTTTCTCCATCCTCCCAAGCACCCATTCCTGGCATGCCCCAAAAATAAATATAAAAGGATGAATACTTTTCTTTCAATTAATGATTTTCCCTAATTTGAATTGTCCATTGGGTTTGCTTTAATAATAGCAGAGAGCACTTTCCTTAACTTCTCTCGTATATTTTGGTTAAAATTATGCCCTAAAACACACACACACACACACACATATATATATATATACCAAGGTAAATCAAAAGTTTTGTAATATTTGGGTAATGTGAAACACAATTTGATATCTCCGAATACATTTGCAGAGATCATGAAGGGGACGAACCCCACTGAACAGAAATGCCAAGCTGGCCTGATACTCTACGGGTTCTACTCGCCGGTTCGGTCTCTATGTCTTAAATCACGACCTTGGTAACTACGGTTTTAGGCCTACTTGACTTTGTTCAATCGTCTATGTTTTTGCAACCCAAGCGAAATTTCTTCAACCTTCTCATTACTCTCTTGTGATCAGCTCCTCCTTCGCCATTTGGTCGTTTCCGCGATGTTATGGTCTCGTTCGATCTCGAAAAATACAAGTGCCTGAATTAGACTTCGCTGCACGTTCATCTGTGCAACTTTCAAATCACATATGGAATGAAGCAATCTACAACCTGTCGGCGCATCAACTACCACCTGACACTGCGGTTGCCTTGCACTGCTTAAGTGATGTGATACGCGCGCTGTAAACTCCAAAATATTGCAAAACTTTTGTCTCACCCAAGTATATCAGTTCAAATCAGAATAATTCCTACCCTCTCCTGTGATTATGAATAAAGATATAATGTTATATAATTAAGGTAATGATTTTTATATAAATAATTTTTCGTTAATTATATTTTATAATTTAGTTTGGTAAGGCTTTGAACTACTAGGTGTCTCTAGTTCAGCTGCATGGTCAGATGGTGCAATCTTACGGAAAGGATATGACAATCATCATCTGTTATAATAAACCCCCAGAGAGGAAATGGAGCTGGACGGCCGCTGGAGTGAATTGAGAGTGTGGATGATGTCATGCCCGGAAGACATGTCCAGAGAATTTAAACACTAGAGTTGAAGTCAGCCGTTGAAGCGCGCGGTTGAATTTTTCGGATCTGATCAGATCATATCATACTGGGTTTCTACCGGCAGAGACATTAAATACCACAGGATGCACTGAACGTGAGGTGGGAGATCAGCATAGTTTGGTTAGCATAGGCTTTAATGATTTGTGTCTCTCTCTCCTTATGTCGCTTAGGACTGAAGCCAGAAATTAATAAACCCGTTCGTATCTGAAACGACAAAGTCGGCCTATATTTGTATTGTTAGTATTATTATTGAGATCATTATGACTATACAACAATAATACCTCAGATTTTCAAAAGAATTCTGTGTTCATTTTTAAACAAATGATGAAATAACGAATTTGAAATAATGTCCAGTAATATCCACAACACAATTTTATTCTAATGTCAAACAATAACTCCAAAAAACATCAAACAAACATTTAATATTCGACAAACTTTTTGGCCCTCTTTCCTGAATAGTCAATTGTGTAACTTCTATTCTCGTTTATTGTTTTTAATCATTTTTGATTATTCGTTACAAGATCACTATACAAGGAAAGTCTTGGTATTTTTTTCTCTTTTAGCTTTCTTTTAATTTTACTATCATTTGCTGAGACGGCAATGTCCCCTATTTAGCAGGTTCTCTTTTTTCTGTTGACTATCACTAGGTCTGGTTGTTTGGCCGAGATAATTTGCTCTATTCTTCTCAGGCAATAGCTTCGAGTTCCTCCAAATTTGAAGAATTTCTATCTCCTGTTTTTTCTTCAAATAAACCCATAAACTTTTGATAGGTTTTATATCAAGACTTCGTGAGAGCACATCAATATCTTAAATTTACCGTAATCTAAGTATTTTGTAACAATTGTTGTCGTGTGTTTCGGGTCATTGTCATATTGGAACATTCAGTGACGCCTTAAGCTTTCCTACACTTTGTTTTATATTACTTTTAAGAATACTCAAATACTGCTCTTTCTCTATGACACCCTTTACTCTCACTATTTCTGCTCATTCAGAAACAACAAAACATCCTCCAAGAATACTTCCGACACAGTGATTAATTGTAGGAAGAGTATTTTGGAGTATGAGAGCTTCATTTGATTACTTAGTTTTGTCTCAGATTTGTGCTTAGTTTATTTTTCAAGCGGAATAAATCTTTCGAAGAGTGGTTTGTTCATCCTTTTTCAAGCATTCTAAATGCCGTTTACTGATTACGATTATGTATATTTTGCGTTTGAATGTAAAGAATTGTATTTTAATTAGATTCGCTTTGTTTGGTGTAATAATAATAATAATAATAATAGGCAAAAAATAGCAAATGTAGGTTATGTGGTGATAGAGACAAAATGATTAACAACATAATAAGTGAATGCGGCAAATTAGTGCAAAAAGAGTATAAGATTAGACACGACAAGGTGAGGAAGGTGATCCACTGAGAATTGTGCAAGAAATTGAAATTTGACCATTCGAACAAATGATATATGCACAACCTAGAATTCGTCCAGAAGAATGAGACGCACAAAATTCTCTGTAATTTTGAGATACAAACGGATCACTTAATCCCGTCCAGACGACCAAACCTAGAGATAGTCAACAAAAAAAAAGAGAACCTGTCGAATAGGGGACTTTGCCTTCTCAGCAAACCACAGTGAAATTAAAAGAAAGCCAAACGAGAAAAAATACATAGACCTTGATAGAGAACTGAAAAACTATTGATCATGACGGTGACAGTGATACCAATCGTAATATATACGAGTGTGATTCAATAAATAAAATGAATTTTACCTTTGGAGTTAACCATAGGAAGTACTATTTACAGTTGAACCTTTTTTAAGGAAATCGATTCTGATGGAACCTTTCATGCTCCCGAAAATTGACAGCATGACCTTCTTTACTAACTGCTACACACGGAACTTTTACTTTATCGGGGTGTGTTTCCACGCGATCGACTGTCTTTGGGGCTCAGATTCCTTGTGGCAAACCTAGGTTTAGCCCATTTTTATAGATTTTTTGGCTAAAACACGCTTCTCCGTACACATCACACGTTCTTCTGCAAATTTCGCATGGCTTGCGCTTTTAAATTATAAATTGGTTTATTCAAGTCTGAACCACAATGTTTGATTTGCAGCCATTTTAAATAGACTTAAAACTGATATTTTTGCTAGATTAAAATAAAGTTTGGTAAAACCAATTCTAAATTATGAAGAGTTTCCATTTATGGTAAAAAAAAAAACTGAAAAAAAAATTAACCTTAGTTTTTCAGAAAATGTACGTCATATTTTTTGGAAAACCAAAATTGATTCTTTTTTCTGGGTTTTTTTTTTTTTACCTTCAGGTTATCTTTACGTTGCAAATTCAATACAAAATAAACATCTATAGGCTTTCTATTCGACACTCGGTGAGAACGTTGCATAGTCATTATTGAAGAAGCCTCATACACACACACGTATATATATATATATATATATATATAGTCATTATTGCAGAGGAGAAACCACAAAACACACACACACACATACACACATATATATATATATATATATATATATATATATATATATATATGAGTTCTCTACAGTAATGTATATATATATATATATATATGTGGGGGGGTGTATTGTCATTGTTGCAAAGAAGAAACCACATAAACACACTCATACACACACATATACTGACATATATATTGAGAGAGTTCTCTGCAATAATGACTCTCTCTCTGTCTCTCTCTCTCTCTCTCTATATATATATATACGTGTGTGTGTGTGTGTGTGTGTATGGTTTTTTCCTCTGCAATAATAACTATATATATATATATATATGTGTGTGTGTGTGTACGTGTGTGTATGTGTGTGGGGGGGCTTTTTCAATAATGACTTTGCAATGTTCTCACCGAGTGTCGAATAGAAACCTTCTAGATGTTTAGTTT
Organism: Sepioteuthis lessoniana; assembly: GCA_963585895.1. Taxonomy (NCBI): domain Eukaryota; kingdom Metazoa; phylum Mollusca; class Cephalopoda; order Myopsida; family Loliginidae; genus Sepioteuthis; species Sepioteuthis lessoniana. The sequence continues at coordinate 51,983,726 of OY757918.1, read as the reverse complement.
GTATTGAATTTGCAATGTTAAGATCGAAAAGGATAAAAGCAACAAAACCAGTAACAGAATTACTGACTAAAAATGTTGCTTTAAGAAATCTTATACAAATCTTGGACGCCATGTTGAACAAATAAAAGAAGAAAAAAAGTGCTACTGTCATATGAGAATGAACACCGAGCCAAATCTGGCTCCGATTAGAAATGGTAACTTGAAAACCGGAAGTCGAAAGAAATTACGCTCACAGTTTGAGAGTTTAAGGTATTCTTTCGCTGCAGCTGTTCTTCAGCGTAACGGTTGTGGCCACAGGAAGGCTACATTGTTGTTCGGTTGGAAAGCAAAGCATAGGAGTTAAATAGCAAACAAAGTGTTCCTTCGCCTGGATGGGAAAGTATGCACGCGCATTCAAATGATCTGCATTCTTCCGGCTTTAGTCTCTTCACCTAATACTCTCTTTTGTGTCACTCAGTAAATCAATCTGTCTGTCTGTCTGACAGTCCCTATATAAATAGCTTTATTCTCTCGCTACTTCTCTCTCTCTCTCTCTCTCTCTCTCTTTCTCTCTCTTACTCTCGCTCTCTCTCTCTCTCTCTCTCTCTTTCTTTCACACACACACACACATATACACGCATACACGCACTTGTACACACACCTGTACACACATTTATTCTCTGCGATTTTTTTTATCAATCTCTCAATCACTTGCCTTTCGTTGTTTTTGTTTGTTTTTGTTTTGTTTTTGCTTTTGTTTTTTCGTTTTTGTTCTTGAGAGGGAGTTTTTGTTTGTTCATTTATTTTTTTAATACTGTTCTTTCATATATACATACAGTTAGACAATCTAATAGACTCATTCTTTTCTTTTGGGCTATATATATATATATATATATATATATATAGAGAGAGAGAGAGAGAGAGATGAACAGACAGATATATGTATATCATCTGTGTGTGTGTGTGTGTGTGTGTGTGTGTGTGTGTGTGTGTGTGTGTGTGTGTGTGTGTGTGTGTGTGTAAATGTACAAATATGAAAAAGCTAAGTATTTAGTAGATGATTTTCTTTTGCATTAAGCCATCTTCAGACTATTAAATACGATGTTTTATCCACTGAATTATTTATTTAATCTTATTTCATTTTATCTTTTATGAAACGAAAAAGTTTTTAACATTTTATTTCCGTTTATGGTCTCCTGTTTCAAAATTGTGTGACAGAATTAGAATTCCAAATTTATCATAAAGATAATACTAATATATATATATATATATATATATATATATATATATATATATATATATATATATATATATATATATATACGAGGGGCATACGATAAGTTTCCAGACTTTTTCGAATGGGTATTTAAAATTGTCGGAGACTCTTGAAAATTCAGTATCTTATTGCTATACATCTTATGCGATGACTGACCAATTTTTATGATTTCAGCTTCAAATGAACAGCTAAAGCAGCAATTGGAATACACCCTACTAAATCCTGATTGTCACTGTTGGTGAATTTCAAAAATGCAATCTGATACTTTAGAAGAACGATATGCAATAAAATTCTGTTTTAAACTTGGAAAAAATGCCACAGAAACGTATGGAATGCTTCAGACTGCTTTTGGACCGACCATCTTGCATGAATCGAGCATCAATTTTTGAGTGGCATAAGAGATTCAAGAAAGGCACGGAGTCTGTGAGGGATGGCGAGAGGTGTGGGAGGAGTTAGGAAGTCAATACACAAGAGTTTATTGGCCAAAGGGTTAGGGATAGTGTTACTATGTTGAGGTTTTAAGGGAGTTCAGGAAGAGATTCCTAGGGAAGAGGCCAGCACTCTTCAAATCGGGTCAGTGGTATTTCCACCAGGACAATGCACCAGTCTACAACTCTATCCTTGTCACAGACTATTTGACCAAGATGAGCATCAAGACACTTCCTCACCCTCCCTATAGTCCAGACCTTGCTCCCTGTGACTTTTGCTTATTCCCTAAACTCAAAGGCTGTCGTTATGAGACAATTGAGGAGATGAAAGAGGCCGTGACGAATGTCATTGACACGCTCACACAGGTGGACTTCTAGAAGTTGTTGGAACGGTACAACAAGTATATTGCAGCCGAAGGAGACTACTTCGAAGGGGACTAGAGTTTCATGTGTGTACTATCAATAAAAGTGCCCATACAAAAAAAGTCTGGAAACTTATGGTATGCACCTCGTATATATATATATATATATATATATATATATATATATATATATATATATATATATATATATATATATATATAGCTGTAATTTGGGAAGGATTATGATTAGAAGAGTTATTTAGAAAACATAAAAAGTGAGTAAAATAAAAAATAATTGATAAAAACCAAACTATTTCTATTTAGGGATTTTGTAACTTTTTAGCACCAATTCGACAAAATAAGAACATTGAAAAAGCTGGGGTTTTGTTTAATAGTATTGTATTTAGAAATAACGCAAAATTCAACTATCTTCCGGCGTTCTCTCATGTATATCAAGTAACATTTTGAAATCTTTAAATTTAAAGTTGTAATTAAAATTGTAAATTATGTCGAACCATTGCATATTTCGTCGTTTTTTTATTCTGATCTCCTTTGTGTTCGTAGATTCGTTCGTGGATTATTTTCGATTTCTCACCCTTGTAATTTTTATTACAATTTAGGCATTGAATACTTTAAATGCCAGAATTAGACTTAATGTGGATTTTATCATTCTTATTATTTTTTATATTCAGAATTGTTTTTGAAGAGTTTGCAATTGTTTTGATTTCAAGCTTGTTAAAGTTTGTTATGATGTTTGAGATTAAATTTTTGGATAAGATAATATATCTGTGTAATAGATTATTATTGAAAAACTTATTCTAAGAAATTTTGTAAAACAGATAGATAGATAGATAGATAGATAGATAGATAGATAGATAGATAGATAAAGGAAATATGCTAAATTTTTAAAATAGATTTTGAACACTAATTTCGTTACACAATTTTAACACAGAATGCCACGAACGAAATTAGAAAGTGAAAACTTACCCATTTTTCCATTTCGTTTGAAAGAAAATAAAAAAATAAATTAGATATAATTCAGAAGATACAACATATTCAAATGCCCTGATGATGGCTTAATATAAAACCAAAACATTTAACGTGGACAAATATTTTAACTATAAATAAAATCATTCTCTGAATACCTTGTTTTTCCATTTTCGTACATTTACATACCGTCAGATTTACTTCCCCTTTCCCATATATATATAACTGTATTACTAATCTTTTATCACTGATAAATGAATACTTTAAGACAATTCTGTTTAGAATGCCTAGAACAAAGCTGTAATTATAATTCATACTTTGTTGCAATAAGATATTAGCAAGTAGTTGCAAATGTTAAAATCAATTACCTCAAATACTGCCCCAAAAAAAGCGCAAAAAAGTTTTACAGCGATGTTTTCTGTCACAAAGTGAACTTGTTTCACTTTGGCAGAGCCATACCTGTCTGGCCTGTTTGGTCAGTATAATCTACTCAGACTAAATACTGACTAAAGTTGCTTAATTTCTAATTATGCAGAAAAACGGGAATGTTAACATTCATCGGCGAGGGAGGGGCATACTCACCTGTAAACAAGTATATATATATATATATATATATATATATATATATATATATATATATATATATATAGTCATACACGTGTATATATATATGTCTGTCTGTCTGTCTGTCTGCCTATGTGTTGTTGTTGGTCAAATAACCTCAGAGAAATGATAGAAACCAACAACATAGAAAATAGAATAATCTATAAAAAGCCCACCATAAAATCCAATAAATTTTGACAACCATCTAATATTAAGAACAACCTATGTTGCAAATACCTCAAGTCAGTCAACTTATTCACAGGCTTCACAACTAAGAAATAAACTTTAAATTTACCTCGAATCTCATTGGAGGAGCAAAAATGTAGATTATATTCACTGGACTGCACGCATTGACAAAAACAATATATTGGTTAAATTTCTGTTTAATAGCAAATCAACCTTCATGCACAATACATTGGAAAGTTAGAATGGCCATTTTACTTTAGATAAATAATTAAAGGCACCAAATCAAATCCATGAATTGCAACAAACGAATTTTCGTAGAACAAAATTTCTACTAAGACGGTCACAATGTTAACAGAGATGCAAAGATCACCTTCATTGAATGAATTGAAAAAAAAACGCATTATGCAATATTACAGTGACAATAGAAACATAAAAAGGTAAATGGATAAGTTTTTTCTGACTAGTCTTCTTCTTTAAGACATCACTCAATAAGTCACGGGCCTTACTGATAAAACAACAACTTTTAGGCAAAATTCGACTTTATTCATCAACCTAGTGTCCTTCTAGGGTGATACACTGATTCCAACGCTTCTCCCACAATTCGATGCCTTTTTGTAGAACAATTTGTCTTTGGCCTCAAAATACGCCTCTGTTTCCGATATCACTTCTTCATTGAAGCCAAATCTCTTTCCCTGGAGCATTCTTTTAATGTCTGTAAACAACCAGTAGTTGTTAGGGGCCAGTTCTGGAGAATAGGGTGGGTGCGGAAGCAATTCGAAGTGCAATTCATGTAGTTTTGCCATCGTTGCGATCGACTTGTGACACGGTGTGTTGTCTTGGTGAAAGATTACTTTTTTCTCAAGGTAATCGATGAACAAAATACCTTTCGCATCCCAAAATACAGAGGCCAAAACCTTGCCTGCTGATGTTTGCGTTTTTGGTTGCTTTGGACGGCTTTCACCTGCTGATGTCCACTCAGCTGACTGCCGATTTGCTTCTGGAGTAAAGTGGTGGATCCATGTTTCATCCATTGTCACATATTTACGCAAAAACTCCTTTTTGTTGCGTTGAAACAGTTGCAAACAACGCTCTGAATCGTCGACGCGTTATTGTTTTTGATCGACTGTGAGCAAACACAGCACCCACTTTGAACACAGCTTTCTCATTGACAAATGTTCATGCAAATTAGTGAATACACTGCCTTCTGATATCTTCAACGCCTCTGCTATCTCACGCAACTTCAATTTACGATCGGCCAAAACGAATTTGTGGAGTTTTTTAGTGTTTTCTGGGACAACTGCCGAATTTGGGCGACCTGAGCGTTCAGCATTATTTGTATCTGTACGACCACGTTTAAAGTCAGCATACCACCTCTTAACCGTTGTTTCCGACAAAAAAGAGTCTGAATAACACTTATCAAGCTATTGCTTTTCTTGAATAGTATTTTTCCTATCAGAAAGCAATGCTTTATCAACACACGAAATTCCGATTTTTCCATTGTTTTGAAAATTTGCAACAGTTGCTTCACTTAAATGTAATTTGTATACAAATAATCCGATTGGGCTCAAATTTTGACACGTGTCATTTGAAGGTTAGTACTTTATAAAAACTACATGGATTTTTTATTAGTGGCGCCATCAGGACCAGGACTTATTAAGTGATGTGTTATGGTTATATTGACAACGATTCGGCCGATGTGTCCGCCGGTCTTCTTCAGGTGCCGCTACTAATGGCTTTTGCTCGATGTTGTCGGTTTGAGTTCACGTGATAAAGTAATGTCTGAACATCTTTCTAATGAGGCCAGTGAATGAATGTGTCATCTACATATCGAAGCCACATAGATGGCTTTAGTGACGTAGATCCTAATGCCATTTCTTCGAAGTATTCCATAAAAATATTAGTCAAACTGGTGACAATGGTAAACTCATAGCCATTCCTTCTCCTTGTCGGAATATATCATATCTCGTCCCGAAGTAGTTGTTTCCACACGGAAAAAAAATCGTAATATGAGCTCAGGTAAAAAAAATCATACATAATTGTAGTAATCATAATGATGTAAGAACATTAAGTTTATGAGTCCCTAAAATTCACTCTGAACTATCCTGCAGGACACATAATGTAACGTTTATCGGCGTTAGTTTCCTTAGCTTCTAAGTGATAATAAAATGGAGGTTGTGGGTTCAAGCCTGACTGCAGACGAGTAATGATACAGGAATACTTAACAGTTGTACCCGGTTATGGTTAACGGAATCAGAGCAAGCTACCCCCGTAGATTAAATAAAGGACATGGTTCAAAGTTCCGTGTAAGCTCTCGAGTTCGACAAGAAACATCTGAAGAAGGCCGGAAGACACATCAGCCGAAATGTTGTGAATATAACAATAAAGATGAAATCTAGTCCAAAAACCCTGAATGATAAAAATTATCAATCTTCGCATCAGAAATTCAGACGCCTATTAAAGTAAGTAAAGTTGGTGACCTTAGTTGAGGGTAACTTTTTTCAATAGCTACTATACCAAGGTCTAGGAAAGGGTGCTACTCCGTTATCATATTTACCCAACCCCTTCGCTCGGGCAGGATATGACACAAGGTCAATTTTTTAAGCGGAGTTTAACAGGTTTCAATTCAGAGTTTTCCTTCTCCTAGACTAGTTGCCTCACCAAGGCTGAAGAACCTAGTCTTCCCTATTATTTACCGATGGTTGAAGGGAGAATAATTGGATTCATACCTTTCCCAAGGGTATTAGTGCTATGTGAAATGCAATCAGTCCAGGATTTGAACTCGTGTCGCCGTGTCCAATTCCTGCGACGATAACCATTACACCACGGGCACTTCCGTTATCTAGATTGCTCCACTTTAACCATGATCCATACCTTATAATGCTGAGCGTTAAATGAGGTGGCATTAAGCACCATTTTTTGAGTCTTTGATATGACTCGACCTGGGATTGAACCCCGGTCTCCTGGACCATTGGCGAACACTCTACTCATTAGGTCACTGGCTCGGTTAGACAGCTAATAAATGCATATTATTTTCATAAACACTTACTCCAAATGGATTTATCATCAAATTGAATGTAATACATAAATCCCACTAGATAAACAAACCAAGCCGTTACAGCTAATTAGAAACACACTCATGGCATAGCCCTCACTCATGAGGAGCTTATTTGCCACGTGTCCTGACATCAGTGGAAGACACAGGGATACCATAAAACAATTTTCATTCAACAAATGAATATGTTACATCACCAGTCTATTTTTCGTCACTTCTCTTATATATATCTACCTAACCTTCCGCTCGGGCAGGATATGACACAAGGTCAATTTTTAAGCGGAGTTTAACGGGTTCGAATTCAGATCTTTTCTCACTAAGGCTGAAGAAGCTTGTCTGCCCTAGTATTTACCTATATCTGGAGGGGGAATAATTGGATTCATACCTTTCCCTCGGGTATTAGTGCTATGTGAAATGCAATCAGTCTCGTCTAGGATTTGAACTCATTATCGCCGTGTCCATTTCCTACGACGATAACCATTACACCACGAGCACCTCCCTTCTCTTAAAGCATATAAACTCTCTTATAGCATATAAACTCTTTTAGAAATTTTCTTAAAAAAAAGCAACTTTTCTGGAGACGACCTAAGGTCGAAACTCGTTCGAAACAATCAAAAAATAAATAATACAAAAGAAATGTTTCTATTTTTCTTATTGCTTTTATTCATCTTTATATAATTACACACACACACATATATATATATATATATATATATATATATATATATATATATATATATATATATATATATATATATATATATATATATATATATATATATATATATATATATATATATATATATAATTTGGTAATACCATCCCCGGTGTCAATAAAAGAAATGTAAAATACTTTATCTAAAATGAATAAAACAATAAATTGTTGCCACAAACATATACGATTGGGAATACACAATTATGACGAGGTAGATTTTAGAAATAAAAGCACAAAACACCTACCTGTTTCTGTGAACAACACATCTCCCAAAGTTCACCAATATTACCGAAAGAAATAAATTCTTAAACGTTTGTTTTATTCTCTTCAAGCAAAAAAAAAATTCTTCATCATTATTTAAACATGCCCTCCAGTTGCTTCGATGAAATTTTCAGGTACCTATAAGAGTCTTTATAAACATCTTCGTAATAAAAAAGAAGGTTTATTTTCCGAAAAGAACACGCAAATACTTTTTTTTAAATAAGTGAGCAATAATTCAAAATTTCCAATGCAGTTTTCTTTCATGGTTTGGTTTGGTTTGGTTTATTTGTTTAACGACATATCAACACTTCATGGGTTAGTTAATGCTGGAATTCGATTCATTTCTAAATATTTGCCGGCAATCATAACTATATGTTCAATGTTTCATTGCATTTTAAAAATTAGATTTTTATTTGTCTAAAATCATTTGTTTTTGCAGTTATATGACATCAAGTATTCCATTCTAATATAGATAGTTACACGCTAGCCCAATCGGCTAGGGCTGCAGAAGACACTAATTGCATCTCTGCAGAGGGATAAGACTCTACCCAACGAGTGTCCTAGATATGAAACTAAACTATCTGATGATGAGTCTCCAATCCTGAAGCTTTGGGGAATATGGGGTGCCCCTTCATTGCTTATGCTCCCAGATCCATTCTGACCCGGAGAGATAACACCTGATTAGGTCCTGAATACAAACAAATGACTTGAAATGTTAGTGATACATGGCGATACTTAGAATCATTTAGCTGTGCGCAAATGAATGAGTAATGTTGAATAGAATTATAAGCGTTTAGTAGCAATATTTATAACCACTTCAATAGCAAGAGATAGCAATAATCAAAACCATGTAACTCCGTAAAAACAATAGCTTGTCCAGTCGGCTAGGGCTGTATAATACACCGACTGCACCTCTGCAGAGGGGTAGAACCCTCCATGAGTGTCCTGATATGACACCAAATGATCTGATGGTGAGGTTCCAATGATGCTGGAGCTTTAGGGAATGTGGAGCACCCATTCATTGCCATTGCTCCCAGGTCTACTCTGGCCCAGAATGGTTGCACCTGATAGGGCCCTATCAATGGGTTAAATAGAACTAAACTGTATACTTATGCTAAACTGAATTGTTTGAATTAAAACTGTTTGACTAAACTGAATAGCTTGAAATAGAAATGTTTTTTAACAATTAAACTGTGTACTCATGCTAAATTGAATTGTTTGAAATAGAACTAATTATTTGTATAAAAATGGATTTAGCGTTAAATAAACTACAAAGGTTGATATGCCATAAAACCCAACCAAAAAACAATAGCAATACGAGGATGCAAACAAATAAGTTCTAACTCTTTTTAAAATGAAATTACCTACAAACTATTCTTTTACATCATTATATATGTATATTCATTTAAATGTGCGCAAAAAAATGACTGATGTTAAAGTGTTACTGTTCCATGGCAATGCTTGAAACCATTTAACTATGTGCACACAAATAATTAATAGTAAATGAAATTATTCATATCAGATGGAAATATTTGAAACCGTTTAACTGTATACAAAAAATATTATCAACAAAATGTGTTTACAAATCATGTATTTAATATATGTATAAACAGAATTTGGCATTAAATAACCAACAATGGTTGATATGTCATAAAACCAAACCAAAACAATCCAAATTAATTTGCACACAGTTATATGGATCCTAGTATTATTATCATTAAGACTAATAATTTTGAAAACTTTTAACCTGTAGATGGGAACCTATCATATACTAACAGAGGATCAGAGTGACATGGGAATGATGGTAATGAAGGAGCACTCTACACTCCTCAGAGCTCCAAACCTGGGGCCTCACCATCAGATGCAGTCTAGTGTCATACCTCGAACATTTCTTTTGGACACTTTGGGTTATCTAATGATTATCGACAAATATCTCTAACCATTAGAATACCCTAACTTATCTGGTATAAAGTATTCTTATCAAATACAAATAATTTATTCATTGTGTGATTTCAAGTATTCCAATCTAATATTAATGATTCATATATGATTATATGGTAGTTATTTCTTGTTAACAATAGCCATTTTTTGCACACATCTATGATTTCAAGTAAGTAATAATGATAATCCTTTGTTTACAATTATAGTTTCGATTGACTATTCATAACATAATTTTCATACAGTTAAATGGCTTCAAATCTAACAGTTTATTCTGTAATTATCATTTGTTGGCAGTTATATGGTTTCAAGTATTCCAATCAAATACTAATAATTTTCAAACAGATTTATTTGAATTTTAGATAGGACCCTAACATGGAACCTTTATGGATATGAACTAACCAAGGCTAAAGAAACCAGTCTTCCCTCCTAGTTAACCATAGTTGGAGAAGGAAAAATAGATTGGTTCAAGCCTCTTCCAAGAGCATTAGGCTGAAACAGCTTCATCCAGGGTTTGAAATCTGGTTGCCGTATCCATTTCCTATAAAGATAACGATTACACCAAATGAACCTCTTCTTGAAAGGGAGAGAGTACTGTTTAAATTAAGCTTAGTACATATATATGTGTGTGTGTGTGTGTGTGTGTGAGGTGAGAATCAAATGATTTCTTGTCCAGTCGTCTGGGGCTGTAGAATACGTTGACTGTGCCTCTGCAGAGGGGTAAGACCACCTCCCAACCAGTGTCCTGATATGACACTAAAAATCTGATGGTAAGGTTCTAGTAATGCAAGAGCTTTGGGGAATGCGGAGCACCCCTTCATTGCCATTACTGCCAGGTCCACACTGGCCCAGAATGGTAGCACGTGATAGGGTCCTATCTATAGGTCAAATATAAATAAACTGCGTACTTTTGCTAAACTGAATTGCTTGAAATAGAACTGTTTTGACATTCAAACTTCGTACTTATGCTAAACTGAATTGTTTGAAATAGAAATTTTTGGCATGCTAAACTGAGTTGTTTAAAATAGAACTGTTTTTGACATTGAAGTTGTACATACGCTTAACTGAATTGTTTAAAATATAACTGTTTTGACATTTGCGTGGTGCCTTCAATAAGTTTCCAGACTTTTTTCGTATGGGCATTTAAAATTGTCGTAGACTCTGGAAAATTCAGTGTCTTATTGCTATACATCTTATGAGATGACAGACCAATTTTTATGATTTCAGCTTCAAATCAACAGCTACAGCAGCAACAATTAGAATAAACCCTACTAAAGCCTGATTGTCACAGTTGGTGAATTTCAAAAATTCAATCTGACACTTTAGAAGAACGATATGCAATAAAATTCTGTTTTAAACTTGGAAAAAATGCCACAGAAACGTATGGAATGCTTCAGACTGCTTTTCAAACATCTTGCATGAATTGAGTATCAGTTTTTGAGTGGCATAAGAGATTTAAGGAAGGCAGGAAGTCTGTGAGGGATAATGAGAGGTGTGGGAGGAGTAAGGAAATCTATACAATAGAGTTGATTGGCCAAAGGGTTAGGGTTAGGGTTACTATGTTGAGGTTTTAAGGGAGTTCAGGAAGAGATTCCTTGGGAAGAGGCCAGAACTCTTCAAATCAGGTCAGTGGTATTTCCACCCGGACAATACACCAGTCCACACTACTATTTTAAAATATATTCTTATTCTTTCTTTGGACCGACAACAACCATCTTTATATATATATATATATATATATATATATATATATATATATATATATATATATATATATATATATAAAGTAAGGATAGCACATACATAGTCAACAGAGCGTGGTAGCGGTCAATTTATTGCCTATTTGATCGTCGAACAAAGTGGTAAAGACATGATTTGTGTTTCTTTATTTACTATTGTGTCAGTTGTAGATACAACAGTTTTTAAATATCCTTACTATTTGGTCTGACTATCGTATGAATAAGAAACTGACAGTAATCAAACACCGTTGATTCTGCATACGGTATCGGTAATATTGATCCCTTTTTATTTATTTAAAGGAACACACACACACACACACCAACAGTTTTTCATTATTGGATTAATTGCATCCACCATTCAGAAGACTGTCCAAGATATCATACCAAACTGCATCCGTTGTTGAGGCTCCACTTCTGCAGATATGGAGAGATGGAGTCGACTCTTCATGGCCATTACTTTTAAATGTACTCTTACCCGGAATGGTAGTACTTAATAGAATCCCATCCGTGGGTCAAATAGATCGGTATGAAAATTATAAGTAATGGATAGGAATACTTGAAACCATTTAACTGAATGCAAATTTACATTAAGAATAGTTGATTGAACCTATAATTTTTCACTTAGGATTATTATTATAAATTAATCAAAATATATGATTGCTTGCAAATTAAAGGTGTTATGAATACTTGAAACTATATAACTGTGGGCAAACATTTGATTATTATTATTATTATTATTATTGTCAAGTTTTTCTCACCGGCAATAGCTGATGATCTTTCACTGAAGTTTGAGTGATAGCAAGTCGCTTCAGGTTTCTTGAACACTTCTCGGAATTCTGGCCGATTTTAACAATGCTCTAATTCGGATGGTCTCGGCTTGTCCTCCGATTTCCAACTCTTCCAGCGCCCTTACTAAGCCTTTCGAGACCGTTCCCAGTACCTTAATTACTATTACGTTCACTTTCGGGCAAATACTCTTGGGAAAGGTATGAACCCCCTTATTCTCCCTCCAACTATGGGTAAATAGTAGGACGGACTAGGTTCTTCAGCCTTGGTGAGGCAACTAGTCTAGGAGAAGGAAAACTCTGAATTCAAAACCTGTTAAACTCCGCTTAAAAATTGACCTTGTGTCATATCCTGCCCGAGCGGAGGGGTTGGTAAATAGTACCTTAATTACTATTGGTATCACCATTACCTTCATGTTTCACAGTTTTCTTAGTTCTCAAGCATGGTCCATATACTTTTCTCTCTTTTCGCTTTCTTTTATTTGGACTCTGCGGTCCGCTGGAACGACAAAATCCACTATACGGCAGATTCTCTATTTTTTGTTAATTATCATTCGGTCTGGTCTTTTGACCGGTATTAGGTGATCTCTTTGTATCTTGAAATCCCAGAGAATTTTTGCGTCTCATTCTCCTGGACGGATTGCGGTTTGTGCATGTACCATTTGATAGTATGGTCAAATTTCAATTTCTTGCATTATTCCCAATGGATCACCTCCACCCAGACGTATCTAGACTTAAACTCCTTTTGTACAAGTTTTCTACATTCAATTAAGATATGAATTATGGTTTCGTCTCCATCACTACATAACGAATACTTGCTATTCTGTTGCCTATCTATTTTGTCGTTAATATGATATAATATATATAATATGTTCTTTATTGCGTTGTTTTCTGCCACTATTCGAAGAGATTCCGTTTCCCTTGTAAAATTTCCTTTTAGTAGCCTTCTTGTGTGAGATTTTGACAGTTTGTCGCTTGAAATACCCATGCAGTTGTTTTTATTCCCATTTCTGTTTCCTAATTATTGTTGTTCTATTTGTCCTTATATTGCCACTGTAATTAGTTTATCTTTACTCTTTTTTATGTAGTCTTCGAGTTTTCGTATTGATGCTTCTACGCTATCTTCAGTGCTAGTGAGTTCTCTTTCTCCTTTTCTTGACACATAATCTGTCTACGTTATCTCTGGGATATAATACCCTATGCATTGTCGTTGGCTTTCTTGTCCTCTGGCCCATTGAAGCTCTTTCTTCGTCCATTTCAAGAACGGTCTTGAGTATCTTACAAGGAGACAGCCCAAGTGTTTATCCCTTTGATGAGATTTCTGCTGCATAACTTAGTTTTCAAAAGCTTTCTCGTTCACATGAGATATTCTTATTTATTTTTTATTTAATCTCCACTTGTTTGATGGAGTCCGTTTCCAATATTCCGAAGAACTTGAAAGTTTCCTTTTCTCCGAACCTTCTGATTCTTTCTGGATCCGAGTAGTCTTCTTCTTAATTTGGGTATATTTGTTTCTACTTGGTATGTTCTCAGTTCAAAAGCCAGTCTGCCGTGGACGCATATGATTTTTTTATCTTCTATCCATGTATGCCCTCAGGGCCTGGTATTTTCCAAATGGGTACTTTCTTGAGTGTTACTTTGAGGGATTCTTTGTGTACGTCCGCCTCAGGGCCTTTTTTGAGTCCTTGTAATTTTTTTTTTTCATGTTCTTTCCGCTCCCATATTTTACTATTATTTTGCTTCCTGTGCATCTGATTGTTCGTTTGTCCTTATACATTCTCCACCAAATTGTTGGTAGAATTTTATTTCTTTATTTTATAATGTACTGTTTTGTTTTTATTGCTTGGCCCTGTATTGGTATCTTTAAGTCTCCTTTCTTTCGTCAATGTCTTTTAAATTAATTCTTCTTATCGCATTGTCAGACTTATCTACTGTTTTATTTAGATATTTTCATCTCAACATACCTCTACGTGATTCCTTCCTTTGCTTGCTGTCACAATTTCTTTACCTGTCCTTCTATCCTAATTTCCCATTAAGGTTTTGTATTTCTATTCGAGTTCCTTAGGTGCAAACCGATTTTATCAAAGACTATTTTCGCTCCGGCATATGTTAGTTCGTTTAGTTCAGTGATGTTGTCCGTTGGGATATTTATTAAATTGTTTAACTTTTCAGTTTCTACCCTGACTTTTTTCCTGTTTTGGTTTCTGAGAGATGGTAATATAGTCTTCTTTTCATTCATTATTTTCTTTGCTAACTATAGATTCATTTTGTCTTCTTTTAATAACATTTTTTGTGTGCTGCTGGGGTGCGTGGGCATTCAGTTTTCAGCATTTTGCGTTTCAATTCGATTAGGGGGTTATTGTTTTTTTAGTATTTAGCGATTCGTTATAGTGGAACTTGTTGATATTTTCCCCTATTTACTTATTCACATATTTCTAGTATCGCAAGGTCAGAAAACCAACCTTTCTTTAAAATCAGTCAAGTTTCGTCAGCAATTTTTTGGCTTGTTACATTAAATCTTGCGGATTCAGTCCAAATATCTTTAATTCTTTTTCTATACTCTCTCTGAGAAGGATTAGTCTTAAAATAACAGTGAAGTAAATGTTTGTTGTCTTCTTTAATCCATTTCTTCCGTTGGTGTCTCTCAGTTGAGTAATTACTTTGGTCATTATTTGTGTATCTGAAATTAGAACAGCCAACATTCGCAGGATACTTACTGGGTTCCCCATGTTGGTAATCAAGGGAGCAACTGCCTATCATGACACTTAGACCTGTTGTATGGCTCTGACGTTGGGATTTGTCATTTCTTATGGGTAGTACATTGTAGCTATATCAGATCCAGAGGTTGTTTATCATTTATGCTCCTGTTACAAATGTAAAGTGGTACCTTTACAAAAAAGAGGATACTCAAGCGGGTCACAGAAGATTCTGGTTTTAATTTTACTAAGTTTTAACTGAATAAAAGGTGACTACTAAGCTACTACTCTTCCCAGTATACTGGTCGATCTTAATAATGGTGTGGTTTGGATGGTTTCCACTCATCCTCTGATTTTCAAGTCATCCAGTCCTTGGAAATCGGAAGACGAGTGGAGACCATCCAAGATGGCGACCGTAGTCGTAGGTGACCAGAAGGCTCCCTTTTCAATAGCTGCTACACCAAGATATAGGGGAGGGCGCTAATCCTTTCCCAGGATTGCTCCACTTCACCCTTAATTCGTACCTTATATCGGTGAGTGTTAAGCAAGGAGGTATCCAGTATCATTTTTAAAGACTTTGGTATGACGTGACCTGGGATTGAACTCGGATCTCCCGGACCATTGGCGAACACTCTACCATCCAAACTACATCATTATTAAGTCCTCCAGTTCTTGTACTGCTCCTTTGGTGATTGTACCGAGTGCATCAATTACAATTGGTATCACCGTCACTTTCATGTTCCATAGTTTTTTCAGTTCTCTTATTAGATCTTGGTACTTTTCTGTCTTTTCGCTTTCTTTCAGTGTTACCCTGTGGTCAGCCCGGACTGCAAAATCCACTATTCGGCAGCTTCTAGTTTCTTTTTTTTTCTTTTTGTTGTTGTTGTTGTTGTTGACTATTTCTAGGTCTGGTCATCTGGCCGAGATTAGGTGATCCGTTTGTATCTCAAAATCCCAGAGAATTTTGTACGTCTCATTTTCTAGGATATATTCTTGGTTGTGCATATACTATTTGTTTGTATGGTGAAATTTAAACATTTTACGCAATTTCCAATTTGGACTCTTTTTGCGCTAATTTACTGCATTCACTTATAACGTGACTGATCGTTTTGTCTCTATCACCACATACTCTATATCTATTATTTTACTCTCTTATTATTATTATTATTATTATTACCATTATTTACTCCTTGAGAGTTTTTCACATCAGTTTTACCTGATGGTCTTTCACTGGAGTTTGAGTGACAGCAAGTCTCCTCAAGTATC
Organism: Sepioteuthis lessoniana; assembly: GCA_963585895.1. Taxonomy (NCBI): domain Eukaryota; kingdom Metazoa; phylum Mollusca; class Cephalopoda; order Myopsida; family Loliginidae; genus Sepioteuthis; species Sepioteuthis lessoniana. The sequence continues at coordinate 51,967,453 of OY757918.1, read as the reverse complement.
CAGGACTCTTCTCAATAATGTAGTAGTTTTGATGGTCTCCACTCGTCCTCTCATTTCCGAGTCCTCCTGTCGCTTTAGTAATCTTTTAGTTACTGTACCAAAAGCACCAATCATAATTGGTATAATTGTCACCTTTATGTTCCATAGTTTTTTTCAATTCCCTGGCAAGTTCAAGGTACTTATTCTTCTTTTCACATTCTTTCAGTTTTATTCTGTGACGAACATTTGAAGGATCAAATCCCAAAATAAAGCAAAGTCGACAATTTTGCAAGTTCTCTTTTTGTTGTTGTTGTTGTTGTTTATTATAAGGTCTGGTCTTCTGGCTGAGATTAAGTGATCCGTTTGTATGTCAAAGTCCCGTAGGAGTTTGTGTGTCATTCTCTTGGACAGATGTTGGGCTGTGCATATAACACTTGTTCGTATGGTCAAATTTAAATTTCTTACACATCATTCAGTGGATCACCTTGCCTACCCATTCGTGTCTAGTCTTATACTCCTTCTGTGCGAATGGTTTCGTCTCTATTACAGCTATACCCCATCTTACGAATCTTAACTCTCTTTAGAAATATCTACTGTGTAACTAATGTCATCTTTGCATAACCTACATTTGCTATTTTGTTGCGTTTTATCTATACTTGCTTTGATATGATTGGTTCTTATGGCGTTGTTTTGTCTAGCTATTAGGGGAGATTGTATTTCTCTCTTAAGGTTTCCTTTATTTAGCCACGTTCAGGTTTTCTCGTGTTAGATGTTGCTTATTAGTCGTTTAAAACGCCCTTAGAGTTGTTTTTAATCCCATTTTTGTTTCTTATTTATTGTCATTTTGTTGGTCTTCGTGTTGTCAATATCGTTTCTGATGGCTGAAATCAGTCCTCGTTCGAGCTTTTCTATGTAATCTTCGAGTCATTGTATCGATGCGTCAACGCTATCTTCAACGTTGGCTAGTCCTCTTCCTTCCTTCTTTCTTGATACATATAGTCTGTCAACGTCATCAGAGGGATGTAATGCCATATGCATGGTCATTAGTTTTCTCGTTTTTTTTTTGGTCCATTTAATAAAATTCTTTTCTGGTGCACTTAAAAAAAAAGTTACCGAATATCTAACGAGGGATAAAGCCCAGGTATTTATTCTTTTGATAAGGTTTCTGTTACATAGTTTTGTCTCGAGTAGCTTTCTGGTTCTCCTGAGATATTCTTTCTTAATTCTTTCTTTCATCTCCTCTTGTTTGATAGTGTCGGCCTCCAAGGTGCCCAAGTATTTGTATGTTTCCTTTTCTCCAAGCGTTCTAATCTTGTTTTGATTTGGCAGTTCCATTCAGTTGGTTCCTTGATGTCGACTAGCCTACATGTCAGGTGTCGTTTACCGCTTTTTATTACTAGCAGGGGACATTTTTCAATGCTAAATTCCATCCCTATGTCCTGACTGTATATTCTCACTGCGTATATTAGAGTTTCCACTTTTTTTTTCATTTTTTGCAAACAATTTGATGTCGTACATTAGGGGATTGATCTTTTCCAACGATTTACTTAGTTTGTACCCGGCTGTGCATTTTCTGAGTATGTGGTTAAGTGGCATCATCGCAAATTTTTATTACATAGAATTATTTACTTTGTTACATTGGTAAGATCTATTTTTACATGTAATGTAGATGATATAAGTGAGCGGATTGAAAGATACCACAGAGTGTCACCCAGTGTGACCCCCAAAGGTGATTTGAATTCATAGCTATGATTTTGTTGCAGAAAATGGAATTAAAATCCGATCTACGAGTTTAGTAATTCTATTTCTTACAATTGAGTTAAAAGTTTGCTGAAAAACAAAAATACCAAATGTTTTCTGATAAGCAAAGATGACATTAGTTACAGAGTAGATATTTCTAAAGAGAGTTAAGATTCGTAAGATGGGGTATAGCTGTAATTGTTTACTTTAAAGGGACATACTTTTGTGAATAAAAATCTTTGTATAAACATGTCACTATGTGTGAGAGAAAATGTATGTACCATATACCGAATGTACGGCTGCTGCTGCTGATATCTTCACCGACAAGCTTATGCTGGAATATCAGTATTATTAAGATATCTGTAAACACTAACTTATCCGATAGATAAGTGATGTTGAAAAAAATTACATTCTTGTAAGAAAAGAATGTAGACTTTCGCTCAAAAGAAATAAATCTAAAGTTGAGTTGATAATGGAATATATTCCATTCTTCCTGAGGGAGTAATAAGTCTATATTTACTGAAGAAGTATTGACTTCTTTGTTAATTTATTCAGTTTAGGTTGGCTTGAAATTAAAAATACTAATGACTTATTTATGTTTCTAACTGGCTAAAAATTGTATTTTTAGTATTCTTGGAGGGAAAAGAAATTTTAGATTATTTTGGGATTTGATCCTTCAAATTTTTTTAGACAAGTCAAATTTTGTCATTTGCTCAGCATCACAAAATTTTAGAACTTGCGCGCATGCGCCGATTGATCAATAAATACACAAATACAGATACCAAAAATTACAGTTTCTCGAGCCGATTTTTTATACAGGAATTAACACTTTTTTTGTTTAGTATGAAAATCAATTGAGTTCTTATGATTGGGTTAAGAAGTCATGTGATCAGACGACAGTTGGTTCCTTGATGTCGACTAGTCCACATGTCTAATCATGAATGTGTTAATTTTTCCATCCATTGAACCACTCCCCAATGTACATGGGTATTATGTATAGAAGGAATAATAAATTAAAATGAGCATGAAAATAGATTGTTGGTTATTTTTCCTGACAAGAAACGTTCTCCGAATTCACAATATGGGCCGTCGAACACGTCAAGACGATAAAAGACCATCGTACGAAGAAGATACCGGAGTATCAAAGAAATTAACGCAATTCCGAAACCCTTAGGCATAAAATAAACCCAGACAGGTTGAAATGCCGTTCCACAGGAAAGTTTTGCAAAACAAATGATTATTATTGAATAGAAATAATTTCTTGAAAACATATAATTGTTTGTGTTAGAAAAAATACTTTAAACCATACAAACGTAAGCAAATTATTTGTATTGATTGGAATATTTGATATATGACTGTAAACTATGTGTATTAGGAATAGTTACTTGAAGTTATAAAAGTTCAAAAAGGATCCTCATTATTAATTACTTGAAACATTTTAATTGTGTGCAAACAAAATAGGAATAATTACTTTATTGTGTTCTGGTTAGTGAACACAAGTAGTAGTAATATTAAGACAAACCACAATATGTGAGGAAAATAGTTATATTTACCGGAAAGAGTATTTACAAGAGAGAGACTGTTAGTAATAAGAACATAGGATAAGTAATAGAGTAAGGATATACTTCAACAATAGGAACGGCTGTTCTGGTCTGACTTATAGGCTTATTTTATTTCGTTGTAATAATACAACGGAGGCACAAGGCCTTGAGGTTTTGGGGGAGGGGAAGGGAGCGGTCATGCTTTTCTATATATTCTAAGGGGACCTAGCTAGCCATATTCGCCGACCCATTCAACAGTACAATATATAACCATTCATCCATCATCATGCGCGCAGCAGTTACCAAAATACCACATTTGCTCTATGAAGAAGACCTACTTAAAACCCGAAAGTGGTGTATGATTTTATTTACAATATATGGTTTATTTACAATGGATATGATGGGAATAGGAGAAAAAAAACAACATATATACATGAAAAAGCAAGGAAAAATTTCCCGTTTGGTTGCCCTCCCATCCCCCCGTCTATAAAATTGGAGGCCGACTGTTTTCCGGGTCGAAAGAACCGGAAACAAGCCGGACCTACCCTAGGTGGGGCGGGAATCCTAATCTACAGGGGTAAAAGAAAATAAAGGGTCGGGCGCGGTATGGGTCGGTAGAAGCAGGTAATATGATTTTTTACATATGAATGTTCAAGATCTTCAATAAAAGCGGACTGGGATACGGGTTGAGGTACAAAAATAATGAGGGGGGGGGAAATCTTGAGAAACTAACGACTAGATGACGGGGACAATGACTCACAGCATACTGCTAACTAGGTTTCAAGGGGAAAAAACACTTCTACTTACCAGGGATGGGGTCCCTAAGGACCCGTACCGTAGACGCCATGGGCCGGCAGAGGGGGGAACGATGACTCCAACATGGCCCCCTTTCTAACGACCAGGCTCGCTGCATTCACTCACCTTTTGCTGAATGTTATGAGATCCAAGCGTTTTCTATCGCATCTGATTTTGACCCTCAGCTGATGCCGAAAATACAAAACCAGATCACGATGAGAAAAGTTTGCATCGTCATACAACCCCTTCGTCCAAATCACGATCGCGAGAAACACCATACTCTTCTCACCCTGAAACGGAGGAAGAACCAACGTCGAGCAGCACAAGCTGTTTGGGTTCGATGCGAACCATCCACTCCCGGGCGTGATCCCAAAACGGGCGAACTCGCAGTAGTAGAAGGCGTTTCTTCCAACCTACTGCGAGTGCATGTCTGCCAGGCCCACTTTGTAGTTCTAGCCGCGAAGGGGCAACGCATTCCGAACAAGTCACCAGGTGAGCGAGAACTCGGAGTTGTTCAAGAAGCTCGATCCTGGCGCCCAATTCCAATGAAAGCGGATCTCTTCCACCGTCCAGCCGTGTCGCTACAGTTCTTTCCGAGGCCATGAAAGGTCACTGGACCCAAGAAGGTTACAAACAGTGCTTCGCCCAAAGGCTTACGTCGACCTTCAGCCTTTGGGTTTGAGTTGAGGCGAGGAAAAATCCGACTCGCCTTTCGTCTCCACACTGCGTCCCTCGTCAAGGAACGGCCCAGGTATGCAAGTCATTCAGCAAGCCTGTGGCTCTCTAGATCAGGCATACCCAGACCCCCGTTGCGTGTACGTTGGATACAGACCTGCCTACGGACCATCGGCCTTGCACCTCCCCAGAGCAATCTGGTGAGGGATCGTTGAAGCGCCAACCGACGTGCCTTAGGCAGGGGAAGTACAGCCAATCGGTAAAGGATCAAGGAGAAGATGTACACGGCGCACGCCTCCGTCCTGTCCTTTAAGGACAACCTCCTTGAAAGCCAGATTCCCACCTGAGCATTCACCTTAGCATGTACTTCCGACCAATTTCGCTCCAGTTGGACGTCGGGCCCAAACCACACCCCGAGGATGCGGATGGGTCCGTCACTCCAGCGGAAGGGCCCTGGAAGAGTATTGCTACCCCTCCAAGCACCTTCGCTTTTGTCAAAATTGACCTTGGCCCCTGCAATCCGCTCATACTCGACAACCGCCTCTTTCACAGCCTCTATATCCTGGCGGCGGGATACAAACACTGTGACGTCATCAGTGAACGTGGAAACCCTGGCCGCAAGGCGGCCAACGAATGGGATACCGCGCAGTGCCGGACTTGTCCTCTCATCCCTAAGCCTGCGCAGGAGGGACTCCAACGTGAGGACATAGAGAAGAGGAGACAGAGGGCAGCCCTGCCGGACCGAACGCTCGATCGCGATCACCCCCGAACGCCTTCCGTTCACCTGCACCACTGCCTGAGGGTTGTGGTACATCATGCTAATCCATCTGCGGAACTCCGGTTTGAATCAGGCAGTCTCCAAAACAGACGCCAAGAACCGATGGTCTACCCTATCGAAGGCCTTGGACTGATCTAAACTGATCAGCGCGGCTTCGGTGTCGTCTTTTATCCCCTCTAGGACCTTTCGAATCAAGTGCAGGTTGTCCTGGATCGATCTTCCCTTCACAGCAAAGGTCTGTTCGGAGCCGATCAGATCGCTAATCACAAGCTGTAAACGATTCGCTAAGACCCGGGCCAAAATCTTTAACTCTGTGTTAAGCAGAGTTATGGGCCTGTAGTCGTCTAAACCCTCCCAAATATGCTTGCCACCTTTCTTCAGCAATGTGATCACGCCCTTGGTAACGCTACCAGGGATGGCTCCCTGGGCGAACCAATGGTTGAACATATCCGTCAGAATAGGTACAAACATGTGCGACATCCTCAAGTACACTTCGTAGGGCAAACCATCTAGTCCCGGAGACTTGTTGAGGCTGACCTGCTTCAACGCGTCACGGACTTCGCATTCAGTAACCACACCCTCGCAGCTAGCCGCTTCAGCCGCCCCAAGGCGGGGGAAGTCGACGAGATAGCTACGAAACTCCCGGAGCGGGAGATCAGTGCAGCGGGCAAAGCGATCCCGAAAGTGCGCCCGAAAGGCGTCATGTATCTCACGACCAGATCGCAGCAGACGCCCGTCCGGGATCTTCACAGATGCGATGTACCGATCGGGGAACCTTCGCACTTCTTCTTCACGCGCAGTCGCGTTCGATTTCACAGCTTCGTTGAGAACTCTTTTTAGCCTAGATCTAACTACTGATCCCTTGTAGCGCTCGCTACTCTCACGCTCAAGGTCCCTCCTAGCTAGCTCTACACCTAGGGAGTCCCCCCAGCCACCGCCCGGGAAAGTCTATCATCTATAGATTTCGCCTCCGCGGTCCTGTCTAAGTTGAGCTGTCGACCGTACTTGGTGGCGAAATCTCTAATCCTATGCTTAAGAGAAACCCACCACCTATTCCCGGTAACCACCCCCACTAACGCCCGCTGAATTAGGGATTCTAGCCGATCCCGGAAGTCCCGTATCTCCAGTAAGGAGGTATTGAACTTCCAGTAGCCGGCTAGACTAGGCCTATTAGCTAACCGCAGACTAACTCTAATAAGTTCATGGTCAGTCCACGCTATCCAGTGGAACGTGGGACAACTAACAAAATCAATATCAGCTCTTCTCACTAACACTCTGTCCAAGTAGGAACCTACTTTGGCAGAGGGCGATCTATCTAGTCACGTCCACATCTCCCGCCCTGGGTGATCAAGACGAAACCTGTCGACCAAACCATGACGAGTCATGAAGCCGACAAGGCTGCTTTCACACCTTCCCAATCTATTAGCTCCCCGCCCGACCTTATCTATCTTGGGATCAAGGATCGCATTCCAATCACCCATTAAGACTAGCCGCTTCGTATCATCCAGGAACGGCGCCAACCGACGAAAAAAGGAAACCCTCTCCGCAGCGATATTGGACGCATAAACCGCAACCAGACGAAACTTTAAACTTTTCACGGCAACATCGGCCACAACCAACCGGCCCCCGTCACCTGCAAAAACAGCGTCAACATCAGCATCAAGGCTGCGTCCAACTAGCAAAGAGACCCCAGCGCTGATGCGGCTGCCGTATGCTGAGAAAACGTTAAAATCGCTTTCCAGCACTCGACAGTCGGCACTGCAAGTGAAGTGAGTCTTTTGCACTGCAGCAACATTCAGTCCTTCGGGGTGAGGATGCCGACGGCCTGACGCAGGGAACCGGTACAAAGTTCAGGAGTAACTCGGCTGCTCCTGGAAATTCCACCGACATCATAAGGAAACCGCAACTTTAGGTTACCAGCCGAACGGACAAAGGTGGTCACCATGGCTGCACCCTCAAAAAGATATGGATTAGTTATGTCTTTTTGATTGATTTTTTTAGGTCTTTTAAAGGTTTTAGTAAACTTTTAATTTGCCGATCTAATGATGGCGACTCCAGGATGTCCTGGCAAAAATAAATGGAGTTCAATGCCTGTTGGACCTCTCTGGAGGCTGACTTTGATCGTCGCACAGTACCAGATGTTGATGGTGATGGTTGCGGGTCTCTTGTTGCTGAATGGGACCGGGAGAGTAGTTTGGGGGTTGAAACGGGTGATAATGTAGGGGGTGTTGGGGATAGTGGGAGTTTAGTAGGATCTGTAGGAGTATTTTTTGCTTGTTGTGGGGGGGGAATGATTTGGGCTGGTCGCTGTTGTTGTTTTTTCGGTGTCGTCTTTTTAAATTGTTTTTTCTCCCCCTCTCCCTCTGTGGTAGAATCTCCGCTATCCCTCCTTCTCTTCAAGTTTGTTGAGGTATCCATTTCCTCCTGTTCTTGTTGTTGTTCATTGTTATTTACTTTTTCTTTCTTTTATTTTCTCTGTTTTTGTGTTGGTTTCTTTTTTCTTTTCCTCTGGTTTTTGGTTTTCCATGGGTTTTCTTTTTTCGCCCTCTGTGTCTGTGGTTTTGGCAGGGGGTGATTTCGGGGCTTTAGGTGGGGACTTTTTGCCCCGCGTTACCTGGGTCCACCCCTCCTCATCCCTGCTATTGGGGTCGTTCCTAGCTTCTGCTGGAGTATTTATTTTTCTTTCCGGCTTGTTTGCTGTTGCTGATGTTGATGGTACTGGTGTGTTGTTTGTTGATGCTGATATTAATGGGGTCTTGGATACTATTGTGGCCTTTGCTGTTGTTGGTGCTAGTGACGTTGTTGTTGTTGTTGTTGTTACTGTTGTGTTGGTGGTTTTTTGTGGGCATGACCTCGCAAAGTGGCCTATTAGGACAAAGTGGGCTTATTGCCAGACTAATCTCCGCTACTGCCACAATGGCAGATGGAACAGCTTATTATGCTGAAAATGTAGGTGATACCCAACATATTTGACACCATATAAGAAAGTAAAGTTGACCGTAGTCGAGGGTGACCCGAAGGCTCCCTTTTTCAATAGCTACTACACCTAGGTGTAGGAGAAGGCGCTCCTCCTTCGCCTGGATTGCTCCACTTTACCCTTGATACGTACCTTATAATACTGAGTATAAGCAAGTAGGTATCAAGTACCATTTTGATTGGGATTGAACCCCATCTCCCGAATCGGTAAATTATAATTGTGTACAAATTATTGCTATTAAATAGAAATACTATGCGAAAAAGATCTTAAGAAATTACACAAAAAAATCATAATCTAAACGCACAATGTATGCGATTCCTTAACCACTTGGCATGAAATAACCTCAGACGGGTTAAAATGCTGTTATAATCAATCAATCAATCAATCCTTTTGGGAAACTTTGCTAAAAAAATGATTATTGATATTATCAAATGGAAATAATTACTTGAAACTATGTGGTTATTACCGGGCCATTGGTCGAATGAGTAGAGTGTTCGCCAATAGTCCGGGAGGCCTGGGTTCAATCCCAGGTCGAGTCATACCAAAGACTCAACGAATGGTATTTGACACCGCCTTACTTAACACTCAGGATTATAAGATATGGATCAAGGGTAAAGTGGAGGAATCCAGGGAAATGAGTAACGCCTTCTCCGACACCTCGGTGTAGTTGCTATTGGAAAGGGAACCTTCGGGTCGCCCTCGACTACGGTCGCCAACTTAATAAACCTCGCATTGAAATTAAAATTACTGCAAACATGGATTACAAATGAAATTACTCTAAAAATTACTGGAAATAAAATGGCTCTAAAAATACATAGGAAATGAAATTACTATAGAAATGCATTGGAAATGAAATTACTATAGAAATGCATTGGAAATGAAATTACTATAAATATGCTTTTGGAAATTAAATCACTATAAAAATGCTATCAAAATGGTTTTATTATAAAAGTTCATAAGACAATTAAATGACTAAAAAAACAGCATTACACAATGAAATTACTATAAAAATGCATTGGACATTGAAATAATCATAAAAATCCATTGGAAATTATTTTATTATAAAATGCCTTAGGCAATAAAAATAATATAAAAATGCATTGGGCAAGGAAATTACAATAAAATGCATCATACAATGAAATCAACATAAAAATACATTGAACAGAGCAATTACTTAGAAATGCATTTTAAATTAAATAAGATGAATTGGAAATGATATTACTATGAAAATACATTAAAAATGAAATTACAATAAAAATACATTGGAAATGATTTCATAACAAAAATGCATTGAAAATGAAATTACTTTAAAAATGCATTGGAAATTGAATTTCGATAAAAAGGCATCAGAGATTATTTCATAAAATGGTATTGCAAATTTGGGAGCTCTACATCAAATCTCTCGGTCATTAATAGATAACATATAAACAAACTTTTTCCAACTGTTTATATAGGTGTTTAACAAATATGTATCGGAAATTCATACAGTGTCTTATGTAGTGTTATTCTGACGCATTCAAATTATCTTGTCCAATCTTCATTAAACGATTTAAAAAAAGCTTCGAAAAAATAGTTTATATTATTAATCAGAAAACTGATCACGCTATGTCATATTCATGTCGTATTGTATGCATCCTTAAGGATCTGTCACCTGCTTTCCCTGATGTTGGTCTAAGAAGGACAAATGACAAGTTTTAAGATGATAAGGATTTCTATGACGCGTGTCAATTTAGGCCTAAATAGCAGGAGCGGCGAGTTTAGATTTACAGATAGAAATATATAGAACTGATACACTGAGAGGGGAAATAGAGAGACAGGCAAACAGGCAAATAGACAGAGAGATAAATCTATGAGAAGCAGGAAGGTGGTAGGATACAAAGAAAGAAAGAAAGAAATATTGGCTGAAGAAAAGAAAGAGAGACAATATGATTGAGGGAGTTAAGAAAGAAAGAAAGAAAGAAAGAAAGAAAGAAAGAAAGACCGGCTAAAGAAAAGAAAGAGAGACTGCAATATTGAGGTAGAAAAAAATAAATTAGCAAAGTTTATTACTCATAAAAGTTTATAACTCATAAAAGCAAGAAACAGACAAACAAACAAACAAACAAAAATTAGGTGAAGAAAAGAGAAAGACAACATGATTGAGAAAGAAAGAAAGAAAGAAAGAAAGAAAGAAAGAAAGAAAGAAAGACTGGTTTAAAAAAAGATAGAGAGACTGCAAGATTGAATGAGTAAAAAAAGAAAAAAACAAACAATCAAATAAAGTTTATAACTCATAAAAGAAAAAAGAAAAAAAGAAAGAACCTTTTCTTTACCGGAGAGCCGGAGTGTTTCCACTCCATGAAACTGTTTTTCTACTTATGTTCGTAGTGGCAAAACTCTTGTTTGGCCTATTGGTAAAGATTTGGGGGCTAAAACACACTTCTTTGTACACATCACACATTCTTATGTAAATTTCATATGATTTGCCTTTCCCAGCTATCAAAAATTTGATGATAGACCTCTGTTCAAGCCTAGAATATTTTGTTTGATTTGCCATCATTTTGAATAGCCTCAAAACAGATTTTTGTGAGATTAAAATAATTTTTGATATAAACCAATTCCAAACAAAGCTGAGAAAAATTTTTATGGGAAAAATTCTGAAAACAAAATAATTTTGCTTTTTTTTTTAAAGTGACCTTATTTATTGAATAACTCCGGTAACTGCGTAAGCAAATGACTATTATTAAATAGAAATAATTACTTGAAACCATTAATTTTTTCGTATTAGATAGGAATACTTGAAAATATACATCTGTGTACAAATTACTTGTATCAGGAATACATTATATATAACTGTAAATTATTTGCATTAAGAAGCTATTGTTGTTTACGAAGGATTATTATTAATTACTTGAAACCACATAACTTAGTGCAAACAAATAACTATTAATAGATAGAAATGATTCCTTAAACTCTTATAATTATTAGTATTAGAAAGGAATACTTGAAACAATTCAACCGTGAGCAAAGTATTTGTATTTGATAGGAAGGAATACTTGAAACCATACAAATGTGTGCAAATTATTTGTATTAGATTGGAATACTTCATATCATTTAACCATGTGCAAAATGCTTTTAAGAAACAACTATTCTAAATATATAAATATAAACGTACAATGAACTTGAATCTCTAAACTGTCTTGCGCAGTTGGCTGGGGCTGTAGAATACACCGACTGCACCTCTGCAGAGGGATAAGAACCCCGCCCCATGAGTGTCCTGGATATAGCACTAAGCAATCTGATGGTGATGTTCCAGTGATGCTGGAGCTTTGAGGAATGCGGCACACCTTCATTGCTATTGCTACCAGGTCCACTCTGGCCCGGAATGGTAGCACCTGATAGGACCCTATCTATGGGTTCAATAGAACTAACTGCATACTTAGGCTAACATGAATTGTTTGAATTAGAACTGTTCGACTAAATTGAATAACTTGAAATAGAAATGTTTTTGACAATTAAACTGTACTTACACCTAAACTGCGTGCTTATACTAAACTGAATTGTTTGAAGTTGAACTGTTTTTGACATTGAAACTGTACTTACATTAAACTGAATTGTTTAATATAGAACTGTTTTGACATTTAACTGTGTGCAAACAAAATCTGTACTTATACTAAACTGAATTAACTGAATTATAACTCTTTGAATAAACTGAATAGGTAGAAATAGAAATGCTTTTGACAATTAAACTATGTTCTCATGCTAAGCTGAATTGTTTGAAATAGAACCTTTTGCATAAAAATGGGTTTGGCGTTAAATAACCTGCAATGGTTGATATGCCATAAAACCCAACTAACCAACCAACCAATCTAAACTGTCGGGATAAAATAATCTCAGATGAATTGCCGTAAGAAAATGAAAGAAATTAAATTGATTAAATAAATAGATTATTAACCCTCTCCCAACACTATCCAAACGTAATATGGTAGTAACTGAACTATATAGTGACTTGTAGATGCATAAATTTATTTTTCATTTTTTAATGTGTTGAGAGTTTCGTATTATCTTACCGATTATTTATATGAATATTTCTTTTCCGTCGGATTTTTTTAGATGGAGATTCTGCCATTATATATTCATTTAACTGAACTATTATTTTCATCCTCATGTTAATATATCCGTTGTGTCCCTTCGGGTCATTTTTATTTATTTAAAATCTCTCCATCGGACCGGTTGACTGTGTTTCAATAACTTAATTATTCAGAATAAGTTAACAGATAATAATTCAAAACTAGCTCATTTTTATTGGTTTGGTTTCTTTATTTAAAGGCATATCAACCTTCGTGAGTTATTTAATGCCAGAGGAACAGTGGTGGTACTATTTAACCAATGGTTGTAGAGATAAGAGAGTTCATACCATTCCAAAAGATGTTTGACCGAAAGTGGATGTAATAGCGACACTGAAGTTAGAACTCACTTCCTACGATGTTGCAGTCCAGCGCGTTAGCCACTACGCTACTGAGACTCCCTCTGACCACTAAAGGAGTTGTAGGTACTGTTAGCGACCAAAGGCCTATGTCCCAAACTAAACAAAGCTTGTTACCCTGTCCTCAGGACTCACAATATACTGACTGTATCACCTGCAGAGGAGTAAAACACTCCCCTTAAAATTACGCTAAACTGCATCTGATAAACTCCAGTTCTGGAGATCTGCACGCTTTGAAGTACCCTTCCAATCCCATTAATCCCAGGTCTACTCTGATCCGTAGCAGTAGTACCTGTTAGAGTCCCATTTAAGGGTCAAGTAGATATGTTTGCAAATTATTTCTACTTGATATCAGGTCTGCAAAAGATCTCGTCAGAAACTACTCGAGAAAATGTAAATATGAATGTATAATGAACACGATTCCGTAACCTCAGAACATGAAATAAACCTATTTGGTGTGTCATGCGGTTAAAATCAATTTACGAAGGATACAGTTCGCATATTCTAAGTTTCACCGATAGTGTTATTGGAGATTTGAGCAGACTTGCTATCACTCAGAATTCAGTTGACCCAGTCGGCTGGCACCGTAGAACACAACGACTGCATCTCTACAGAGGAATAAAACCACTCTCCATTGGTGTCATGGGCATGACACTAAACAGTCTGATGGTAAGGTTCCTGGAACTTTGGCAAATGTGCGTCACATAGTGACCTTTGACTGAGTATTCAATCAGGGATTTCTGGGACAGGATGTTCCAGCTGTGTAAACAAAGGGATTATCGGAAAACAAGCAATGCGTGGGTGTAAGCAAATCACGTGGATTGGAAGTGTTATGAAATTATATATACACGGCCAGTTATGGAGTTACGGGGAGTCACGCTCAGCCAGTCACGATCAACCAAGTCAGGGCAGAAGCTGCACAGGGTGCAATCCGTAGCAGAAGGGGCAAAGGCACAACAGACCCCAGTTAAGAACTTCTCGTCAAGGAAGCAAGGACGTAAGGTCCTGAATATGGAATCACAACGTGGGTTAAGAAAGGGTCAATATAGCAGTCCTCCGCCAGTCTATGCTCGCGTCTTCCGTCTCTGTCTGTCTGTCTGTCTGTCTGTCTCTCTCTCTCTCTCTCTCACTTACATAAGTTTGGACCCTTTCGAGTAATAAAGATGTAAGACTTATATTTTTGTAAAGAATGTATTACAGTCACATCATTCCTTCACTATATGAGCCTTCATTCATTTTATGGCTATATAACATTTGGACCCCTTCATTACCATTACTCCCAGATCCATTCTCACCTTGAGTGGTAGTACCTTTTAGGGTCCTATATATGGGTCAAATATACAATCATTTTCTATACTTGAAACCATTTAACGGTGTGGAGATAAATGACTGATGTTAAATTGAATTATTGGAATTAGATAGCAATACTTGAAATAATTTAACTGTGTGCAAACGAATAAATAATTTTGAAGAGAATTACAAGTATTGAATTGTTATACTCGAAATTATTTAACTGTGTGCAAATAAAACTATTAGTGTTAGATAGTAATACTTTAAACTATTTAATTGTGTGCGAACAAAACTATTAGTGTTAGCAATACTTGAAACCATTTAACTGTGTGCAAACCAATGAGCCCTGGCGGGTTTAAAAACTGATATTTACTAACTAATCATTTACAAATCATATATATTCAATATATATTTATAGAGAGGAGTTAGCATTAAATAGCCTCTAAGGGTTGATATGCTGTTAAACATAACCAACCAACCAACCTACCAGCCATCAGAATTCTGTGAAAAGCCACTAGTTAGATCTGCTGGGGGGAAGTGGCAAGGAGTAAAATAATAAATAAAATATTATTTAACGAGTTTATTCAGTTCTTGGAATGGTCATCCATTGACAAATCTCCTATTATCTGAAGAACAAAACGCAGCTTCCAGGCTTCAACTCATATATATAGTCTTATTTCTCTGACCCATTCAAACAAGGACACAAGTAACTTGCCATTCACTCTGTAATATAGTCGCCATATAAAAAAAAAAAAAACTCCATTGACAGAACCAGCTGCCGTGCTGAGACTCGAAATCTCCCCAAAGGCAATAAATGGTTCTGATGAAAAAATAAAAAATAAATAAATAATAATGAAACAAACGAATAAAAAACGAAGGAGTTGAAAACAGGGTCTGAAATTTTCTTCGAAGGCGAAGAGATATTAGTAGGTTTTATTATTATCATTAGCAGAACTGCCATCTTAACTGACGATGCTATTGAATAAAACTTCCGATCCTATTCCTTTACTAGTAGCCATTTACATCGCTGTTCGTCATGTATTTCTTTACGTCTCGTCAGACTTATACAATCGAATTGAGAAGCGCAAAGTAAGATGAAAATAAATAAATTTGCCAACAACCGAATCTTTAAATAGTGTCGGTACAAATCAGATTTAAAGGTGAGTGATGACATAATTATTACTAGCACATGAAATGGAATCGGTCAAACTTAAATAAAAACTAAATGGCATGTCAACGCGCCGGGGGCTATTTCAAAGTTAGAGAATTACTTTCCTAATACGCTTTTTTTAGTTGTTTCTTTAGAGATCTTTTAACACGGTTATATATCAATTCATAATTATATGGTTTTAAGTAGTCATTTTCAACAAATAATAATCAGTGGTTTACCCATAGATAGGTTGGTTGGTTGGTTGGTTGGTTGGTTGGGTTTTATAGTCATTTCTAAATCAATATAATCAATAGTTTTATTTGCGCACAGTTAAGCAGTTTCAGTTATTGCTATGTAACACTAACTATTCAATTTTAACATCAGTCATTGCCTTGCTCACAGTTAAATAGTTAAACAGTTCAATTTGTCCCAAAGATGGAACCCGAACAGGTACTACCACTCCTGATTAGAGTGGGCCTAGGAGTAATGGCAATGAAAGGGTACTCCACATACCCTAAAGCTGTAGAACTGAAGCCTCGTCATTGGATAGTTTAGTATCATATCCAGAACGCTCTTTGGTGGAGTCTTACCCCTTTGCAGAGATGCAGTCGACGTATTATCCAACCTCAACCGACTGGGCTCAGTTATTTGGTTTCAAGTAACTAATAATAATCCTGAGTAAAAAATAATAGCTTCAAGTATCTATTCTTAATACAAACAATTTACATTTATATGATACTAAGTATTCCTATCTGATAATTTCCACAGTTGTATGGTTTCAAGTATTCCTATCTAATACTAATAATCCTAAGATTTCAAGTAACTATTTCTATTTCATAATAACCACTTGTTTACTCAGCTTTATTGTTTCAAGTAACTTGAAACTATAATTGCTTATATTCTTGATAAAAATAATTTACCGATATTTGGTATCATGTATTTCTATTGAATACCAATAATTTTTAACTGATCTATGTTATCTATAGATTAAACCCTAAAAGCTACTACCACTCTGGGTTAGAGTAATGGCAATGAAGGTGTACCCCACACTCCCTAGAGCTCCAGAACTGGAGCCTTACTATCAGTTGTAGATGTCATATCAGGGGCACCTCCCTTTTTTAGTTGGGCAAGTCTTACACCTTCTTAGGGGATACCATCAGTATATTCTGAGCCACATTGACAGGGCTATCAGACTACTTTATTGAAATATAGTGTGATACGACACCTGGATGAAGCTGTTTGTGCTCCAATTAGTGCAAATGCAGTTCGGAAAGGCAATAATCCGTCTGTTCTCCCTCTAAATAATAGGGTGGACTGCGTTCTTTAGCTTTGGTTAGGCAACCAGTACAAGAGAAGGAAAACTCTGTAATTAGACCATCTTTACTTTACTAAAAAAAAGAATTAACCTTGTCTCACATCTTACTCTTGGTAAAAGGGTTGGGTAAATACATTCATCTTTAATCTTAATACATTTTCTATTACATTCACTTTTGGACAAATACCCTCGGGAATGGTATGAACCTCTTTATCCTCCCAGCTATGGGTTAAATAGTACCACTACTGTTCTTCTAGAAGGATGGCTTTGGCATTAAATAACCCATGAAAGTTGATATGCCATTGAACAAAGAAACCAAACCATAATGCATTTTCAATTCAACCCTTAGTTTACAATCTTCATCTTTTTCACTATTTGTTTTGTTCTTTATTTTTGCTATTACTTCCCTACTATTCATAAACCAATGAGATTAAAAGCTATTTGATCTCATCTGACTTGATACAAATTATTTATAAAGAAAGAGTTTTTAAGAATCTGCAAGGGTTTCATTTAGATTTAATAGTTTAATCAAGAGCAAGATAGATGTGTTAGTTTGGCAACATATTAGGTTGTGCAGACATTAATACAACATTTAAGATATACAATTTCAGAACCAATTACCTATACTGGAATCAAAGCTAGATACTAAGACTAAAATTCAGCTTAATATTTCTCCGATCAGACTATACGCTATTTATAATTTACGATAACATTTTTGTATTGACCCGAAAATGAACAATACTCAAAAATCATCGATCCTCATTTTAGGTTATGGTGATGGAAACGCTGAGAAACATGATTTTCTGTTTTAGATTTCCACGAAGTTTCTTAAAAGGAACCGGCGAGGGAATCATTGTGATATTGTGGCTAATGTGCTGGACAGCAGTCTCGAAGTAAGCGAGTTCAAACTCCAGCCGTGCTATTACGTCCACTTTCGGACTAATACCTTTGGGAAAAGCATGAATCCCCTTATCTCCCCAGCTATGAGTTAAATCGTATCTCTAAAAATTCTTCTACTAGGATGGCTTTGACAATAAATAACCCTCGAGGGTTGATATGCCAGTAAACAAAGAAACCAAACCAAACTTTAAAAAATGACTTGAATAATTCACTGGTAGTCTTCCACTGTCATTCTAAAAGGAGAAATTCTTTAATGGAGTCATTGAACAGTAGCTCTATATATATATATATATATATATATATATATATATATATATATATATATATATATATATATATATATATATATATATATATATATATATATATATATATATATATATATAAAGAGCTACTGTTCAATATATATATATATATATATATATATATATAATGTACAACACCATAGAAAACATAATTTTAATATTTTACGATTAGAATCAATCAAAATAAAAGTTAAACTTTGCGCCTTTCGACCGACACATCATAAGTCAATTTTCGGCTTTTACTAATGAAGGGAATGATGTATTAAAAAGTATTTTAGCATTGAAAGAAGACAAAGGGGGAAAATTCATTGTACTCTAGATGAAAAAAATAACTCCCCAAATAATTCTAATTTGTGTCTGAGTTCCCTTTGTCTACACAGATTCGCATGTTGTGTATTAATCCTAACAGCTTCTAAGATATTCAGGTGGAGCTTAGTTCGAACCCTGTGAAGAACAGAGACTTCTTCTGAATAATTGTATTTTTACTTAACTAGTATTCTCCAATGGCGGATTAATGCATCTGTGAATTCCCGGATGATGTTATTCGTGAATGCTTAAGGATAGAACCCGGGACTTGTTCGGCAATCTTCCCATGTTGTCGTTGGATAGTTTTACCCATATAGTCTGCATCACACTATCATTTAAAGCGATCAGTTTGGTTGGAGGGTAGGTAAAATATTTCTATGCATGGAGAGAAGCGCACTTTTAGTATTAAAAAGGATACAGACAACAATAGAATTAAAACAGTGCAGCCGAGTCGGCTGGACTTGTAGAATACACCGACAGCATTTCTGCAGAGGAGTGCCCCCACCACATCAAGTGTCCTGTTTATGACATTAAACAACCTGATATTGAGGTTCTAGTCCTGGAGCTTTATCTAATGTGTGCCCCTTCTTTGCTATTACTCCCAGGTCGACTCTGACCCGGAGTGATAGCATTTGTGAGGGTCCCATCTAAAGGCCAAATAGAACTGTTTAATCATTAAACTGCGTGCCAGCAAAAAACTGATGTTAAATCGAATTGTTAATGTTAAATATCAATACTTGAAACACTTGAACTGTGTGTAAATATAACTATTAGTATGAGAAATACTTGAAACCATTTAACTGTGTGCAACACATAATTAACGAAATATAATAATTCGTGTTAAATAGCAATACTTGAAATCATTTGATTGCGTGCAAAGAAACGAGCTCTAGCTCATTTAAAAATGTTGCCATTAAACTATTCGTTTACAAGTCATATATATTGAAAATATATGTATAAACAGGATTTGGCATTACACAACTAACCAACCTAAAATAGTGCATAACAAATGAAGAGATCTTATCGGTAAAAAAAACAGACGACTAGATCCGATCCGAAATGTTTTTATGTAAACAGGACACTTTGAAGGATTGAAGGTTACGATGATACGAAATTTGGAAAATATATATATATATATATATATATATATATATATGGGGGGCAGAAACGCACATTTTTGGTGGTATTTTTTAATAACTATATTTACAACGAATTAAGAATATAAAAATGTTCTTTGATTTTTTTCTTTTCTTTATTTTTTCTTTTTTCTTTTTTTTCTTTTTTCAAGAAAGAAGCAAATGGCGAATTTCCATAAAAAAAAAGAAAAAAAAAGAACAACTTTCATCCATTATAACGTGAATTTTTACTGATGATTGGTCCGTTTCTGTGTTCCTTTACTATACATTGGCTATGATTAACACTTTCATGTTGAAATCTAAAGAGCAATAATTATGATTATGATTCTTTTGGTTTACATTACTTTCTTTGTTTAATGGCATGACAACCTTCGTGGGTTATTTAATGCCAAAGCCATCCTCGTAGAAGAATAGCAATAATACAAATTAATCCATAGCTGGAGGATAAGGGGTTTCATGCTTTTCCCAAGGGTATTAGTACGACAGTGAACGTAATAGCGCGACTGGAATTCGAACTCGTTTACTTTGGCGCCGTAGTCCAGCACATTAGCCACTATCGAACAAGGACTCCCCCATGATTCTCTTGTGAGAGATTTATGCTCCCTAAACGTTATTTATTCTGAATTGATTTTTTTTAAGTATTTCTTGCAACAACGAATAAAGAAAAGAAATAAATGCCTGAAATCCAATACAAAGAATTTTGGACAATCAATTATTTAAAAATCAATTCGCAGTTGCTCTTTTGGGCTTGAAACCCTCGATGGGTAGTTCTATATTATAACAAAAACAAGAAGACACAAATAATACAAATTACATATTATTTTTTTTTTCATCTTTTCAAATGTGAGTATGAATCCTTTATTTGTCCTTCTAGTCTTATTTCCCATTTTCGTTGGATGTTTTAGTAATTATCAGTTAAATAAGATAATATATACAGGCATTAAAAATGCTTTTTGTAAAAGTGAAACTCTATTCCCCCCAAAAGTTTATTGCTATGTTTTCAGCTTAAATATACGACTGCTTCACTTCTAACCTTGATCTCCAATGACTTTTAAAATTACTCTAAATCTCAGACTCTATCACTCTTAACACATGATAATTCTTACTCATCAGAATGCAACTGTCTAATAAAAACTTAATTCATCTAGGTACCATATTCCCACATTGGAACTATTTACCAATGTCATCCATTAGCCAATAATAATTTCCGTAGGTGTTTGACCTCAGTGTTAAATAGCCGCTGCCAACCTCTGCTTTAGTGCACACTTCTTTACACTTGGTTGTTATTGTTTTAAACTCTAGCGTTAAAAGTATACTGAGTTGCAATTAAAAAATCATTTTGAATGAGAAGATAAAGGATGATAATAATCAACAACAATGATAATGACAGACAAAGCAACTAGAGGTAGAAAGATTAAGTCAAAATGATTAAAAATAATGATTGCCAAAACCACAAGAATTAGAAAGATGAAGGATAATAGTAGTCAATATTCTTAAAAATAATGATGTTCAAAGCAAATAAAATTTGGAAGATGAATTATAATACAAGTCAAAATTATTAATAATAATGATGGATAAAACAACTAGAATTAGAAAGATGAAGGATAATACTAGTCAAAACGATTAATAATAATGATTGACAAAGCTAGTAGAATTAAAAAGATGAAGGATAATACAGGTTAAAAATTTATATCAATATATTATATCACTATAATATTGATATAACTAATATTGTTAACGAACCATCTTGCCCAGTCGGCTGAGGCTATAGAATACACTGCAGAGAGGGAAGACTCCCCCACCACCAACGAGTGTTCTGGATATAACGCTAAACATTCAGATGGTTAAGTTCCAGTGATGCTGGAGCTTTGGGGAATGCAGAGTACCCCTTCATTGCCATCGCTCCCAGGTCCACTCTACCCCAGAGTGGTAGCACCTGATAGGGTCCTATCCATGGGTCAAATATAACTAAACTGCGTACTTATGCCAAACTGAATTACTTGAAATAGAACTGTTTTGATATTTAAACTGCTTACTTACGCTGAACTAAATTGTTTAAAATAGAACTGTTTTCATATTTAACTGTGTGGGCACAAAAACTATACTTATACTAAACTGAATTGTTTGAATTAGAATTGTTTGACTAAACTGAATAGCTTGAAATAGAAATGTTTTTGACACACTTTGTACTCATGTTAGACTGAATCGTTTGAAATAGAATTGATTATTTGTATAAAAATAGATTTGGCATTAAATAACCTACAAAGGTTGATATGCCATAAAACCCAAACAAACAACCAACCAATCGAACTTTCTTTAAACAAAAACATCTTCAAATTTTGCAGTTACATTCAAAAATGCCTTTACCCCTTTACCCACCGACTCTTCCTCTAGCCTCAAGTAAAATTCTTTTCTTCCATAAATTCCTCTCCTACTTATTCTTTCACCTACTTTTTATATTAACATATATATGACTCGCCATTGTGTTTGTCATTTCATAATTCGTTCTCTCCAAAATTGCCCCCGTTGGGGAGAGGCAAAAGTAGTTGGGAAAAAACAGCGTCTTCCTGAATTCATGCTATTCAGAAGTCAAACGATACATACGAAGACTTGTACGGATAAAAGATAAAATAGGCAGAAATAAAGTGTCTGTTTTATTTAATCAAACATATTTAAAAGAGAAAATGCTGACTATATATATATATATATATATATGTGTGTGTGTGTGTGTGTGTGTGTGTGTGTGTGTGTGTGTGTGTGTGTGTGTGTGTGAAAATGTACAGAGGTGAAAAAAAGGTTTTCAGAGGAGGATTTTATTTACTGAATCATTTGCCACCGTTAAACGTTTCGGTTTTTCGACCTTACATCGCACAAATTTGGAATAAAACGCCACCAATGGAAAGAGAACGTGTTTAAAACTTTTCCATCTTTTTTTCGTTTCATTTAAAAAATCACTGGCTATGATGAACGTCTAAAAAACGAAACGTTTATCGTTACCAAATGATTCAATAAATAAATCATCCTCTGAAGACCTTGTGCTTTTTCATCTCCATACATTTTCATACAGTCAGATTTATTTCCAGTTTTTTCACACACACACACAAACATATATATATAATTCTTTCTATCACCTTTGTCTCAAAAATTTGTTCAGTTAGTTCTTTCTCGATGTTATAATTTAACTTTAGATATCTGAAGCCGTGATAGGTGACTTTCTACTCTGCTACTTCAATAAACGTGTTTCGTTTATAAGATATCAACAATGAATATGACTAAATCATCGTTAAACATATTTGGAATAGGAAACGAAAAATTAAAGTTTTTTTTTAAAGCAAGAGATAAGGAGAAATTACAAGCGAATTTAGTTTGATTTTTTGTTTAATGGCATATCAACCATCATGGATTATTCAATGTCAACGCTATCCTTATGGAAGAACAATAGTGGAGCTATTTAGCCCATAAGTGAGGAGATAAGTTGGTTTATACATTTCCCAAGGAATATTAGTCCGAAACTGAACGTAATAGAACGATTGGTATTGAACTCGCTCACTGTGATATCACAGTCTTGCATGTTAGCTACTACACAGCAGTGACACCCCGCTAGAGAATTTGTTAAAGCTCAAGTCTCTCGTATCGTTCACTGACGGTCAAGACTGAAGATGATCGAGGAATTAAAAAAAATATGAAGACAGTCTACTCACACGTAGGAAGCACGTGACTGGGACAATTATTGAGAGGCGGAAGTAAATGCGCCCCGACACAACGGAGTTCTGCACGACGCTTATTTGATAGACCTCAATGGAGACCGCTAACGTATGATTACAATAGTTGTTTTTATTTTATAATATTTTATTTTATTTTTCCGGTTGAGGGTAACCGCCATTTTCTTTTTCAAGCTGATCGCTTGTTTTTTATTTTTGTGCTTTTTTACTTTCTTTGAGTGGGAGAAGAAAAATGGGGAAAAATGAAGGCAAAAAATGAGAGTACAAACAAAGAAGTGAGTAAAGTGTTAGCATTGAAAATGGATGAATTGTGCATTGCTTGTACAACTCTTCTTACAGTTAAATGTTGATTGTAACGATCGGTATTTTTTTCTACTTTAGACAGACGACATTTTATTCTCAGATAGGAGTTGTACGATACTATTTGCAGACAGGTCTGCTTGTGGTTGCATGAGTGTATTTCATGCATATATGTGTCTACTTTTAGTCGAGAAATAGCATGATATATATATATATATATATGCAGTATTTTCTCATTTAGATATGTTTGATTAAGACAGACACTTCGTTCTTGCCTATTTTATAGCTGTTTTTTTTTTTTCAAGTTTTTGCAGGTCGTTTGACATCTGGATAAAATGAATCCAAAAACGCCCCATATTTTTCTGCAATCACTTTCGGTCTCAGCTAGGGCCATCTTTGATAGAACACACAGTGAAGTGACAAACAATATGACGTGCCATATGCATGTATATAAAGAATGGGAGGCAGAATTAATGTGAGGAAGATTTACGGAAGAAAAGAACTTTATTGGAGGTAGGAAGACGAATTGATTGGGAAAGTGTCAAAGACGACTCAGAATGCTGACGCGATATAGATAGATAAATAGAATGATTAAATAAAATAAAGATAAATTATCTCATGAATATGGATGATATTAAAATAGGAAAAAGACTATGGTGGGAATAGAACTGTCCAATGAGGAAAGCATCTGAATACTTGGAGAAAATGAAGCTGTAAATACCTTAACATATTGGAATCGGACACGATCAAGTAAATAGAGATGAAAAAAAGTAAGTGGCTCAGAAGAATAAGAAAGTTTCTTGAAACAAAACTTTGTGGCAGAAATCTCATCAAAAGAATAAACACTTGGCTTGTACCCCTTATAAGAAATTCTTGACCACTCTTAAAAAGGGACAAAAAAAGGAGCTCAGATTGACCAAACAATAAGAAACTTGATGAAACATAAGTCATCGAGTGATGACACACATTCCATATGTCAGGAAAAAGAGAAAGAAATGGAATCACTAGTACAGAGAATTACGTTGATACAAGAATTCAGGGACTCTAAGAACATACCAAAAAGAGCAAAGAAAGACTAATTAAAACAGCTATTAACAGCAATATAAAAAGAAATAACTTAAGGAAAAACAGTTAAACAACAAAATCTAGAAAACAATTGGAATAAAAACAGTATGGGTACAAAATACTACATTAGAACCAATTACATGAAAACAAAAATTGATAATACGCTACTGAGGGTTAATTGGTGACAGATGAACAGATAAGCAGATGCAGCAAACTGGCACAAAAGGAATACAAGTGCCTAGGCTTGATTGGGTGGAAAAGATGTGCCGCTGGGAATTGTGGAAAAGATTAAATTTTAATCATACTGACAAATGGTATGTACAAAACCAAGATCCGTCCTAGAAAATATGAGGCATAAAATCCTCTAATTCTGAGATACAAACGGGTCCTCTAGTTGTGACCCGAAGATCAGACGTAGAGTTAACTGACTAGAAAAAATTAATTTGGTCATCCAATGAATTTTGCCGTTCCAGCGAACCACAGAGTGAAAATAAAAGTAAACAAAAAGATAAACAAATACACGAATCTTTCCAGAGAGCTAAAAAAGCTGAAAAAGATGAAGATAATGATACGAGTAATAGTTGGTGGGCTTGGAGCGCTCCTCAATAGCTTGGAAAAGAGACTAGAGGAATTGTTGATCAAAGGAAGAATATATATATATTCAAGGTTGCATCACTGAAGGCTGAAAGGAGTGGTCATTTGCGGTTAAGATGAGGCAGGACTCTTTTCAGCCCCAAACAAACTCTACCAGAAAGAAAGAAATGCACCCTCTAGTTCAAAAGGAGATATGAACCGCCATCTAACAGAGTAGAGGAGAACCCGAAAAGCAGTAACGATGGAATAACAAGATGAGAGACATCAATTGAGAGAAAAGTAAAGAGTGACTTGGAAAGCCGAGCCACATCGTATTCAATTTATCACCCTTACAGTATTTTATGTGCTTCGAAGCCGATCAAATCTGCAGACAAGGGCAAAGTTGAAACATCTGCGTGCGTGTCCGCTGTGTTCCAGACAAGGAATACTGGAACACATGCCTAGCAGCTGCACCAGATCATATAGAGAGGAATAGATGGAGATATACTCTGCTCCTTGGGGCCATTTCTGAAGCTAACAATGCAGGAATTGAATGGGAAAAGAAATCATACTTCCCTAAACATGCCGTCATTTTTGTCAGAACTTAGAACCAACCAAAACTACAAAATATAGAATATCTCCAGATGTTCTGACCTTGCAAGGAACAAACATTTTTGGTTGATTTTGAATGACTTAAAGTAAAGGCTTAATTTGTTTGTTTTCATGTGGATTATTTAATGCCGTAATATGATTCATTTAGCCGACCTCAGTCAAGTGCAATCAGAAGGCTCCCTTTTTAATAGCTACTACAGGGGAGGATTCCACTTCTTTCTCTGGATGGCTCCACTTACCCTTGATCCGTACCTTATAATGCTGAGTGTTAAGCAAGGAGGCATTAAGTACCATTTTTGAGACTTTGGTATCATTCGACCTGGGATGGAACCCCAGTCTTCTGGGCCATGGATGAACACTCTAATCATTACGTAATATAACTATTTTCAGTGTTCCATTGCGTTCTAGCAATTACACTAGAATCATTTGTTTGCACACAGTTATATAGTTTTAAGTATTCCTATCTAATATAAATAATTTACACTCAGTTGTATTATTTCAAGTATTCCTATCTAATACTGATAATTCAACACAGTTTTATATGGTGTCACGTATTTCTATCTTATGGATGGCTTATGAGATAAAAGGTAAGTGGACGTACAGCTGCTTTTTGTGGGGTGCTGCTTCAAAGATTTGCTCTAAACAGTACGTATCATTCTTGTGTAGTTCTCATCTAGCTTTTTCTTCATGCATTTTTTAGAGTCCAGATTATATATCTATGCAGTCATATCTTGGAAGAAATCCTCTTTTATTCCTGTCTGAGAGATCAAATTTCCATACAATCGATAATCTACCAATAGTATTTCATGCCTTGACAAGGCGTATATCAACTTCACTTTCAGTAGAGTGCTTATACTTTATACACAATTATATTGTTTAGAATAACTATTACTGTTTAAGAATAATTTATTTACAGAACGTTCTATGTTTCAAAAATTAATAATAATCCTCTGTAAACAATCACAACTTCAAATAATCATTCTGAATACAAATAATTTACTCACAGTGGTATGAAGTATTTCTATCTAATACAGAAAATTTTCAAACATACTTATTTGACCCTTACATGAAACTTAAAGAGTAGTATAATGGTTATCGTCGTAGGAAATGGATACAACGACACGAGTTCAAATCCTGAATGAGGCTGTTTGCATTTCACATAACACTTGCACCCTTGAATCCAATTATTCTCCTTCCAGCTATGGGTAAATAGTAGGGCAGACTTTGTTATTAGGAGAAGGAAAATTCTGAATTCCAGACCTGTTCAACTCAGCTTAAAAATTGATCTTATATCATCATATTCTGCCAGTGCAGAGGGGTTGGTAAATACATGAAACTCAAACAGATGCAACGAATCAAGGTCAGAGTAGACCAGAGAGTAATAACAAAGAAGGGATATTCCTTATTACGTAGATATCCAGAACTGTAACTTTACTATCAGATTCGATTTAGTGTCATACTTAGGATGACCTGCCTTTTTGAGGGAAGGGGGAGTATTCTAAGCCCAGCCAACCAAGTAAGTTGGACTGCTGACGCTAACTGTGCTGTAAGAACATCACTTACACGAAATCATTTGTACGTACGAGTGGTGAGTAATTGCTTACAGGGTGGTAAGAGAATAAAATGTTACCCGGCAGTTCTCGTCGCTCACACAGAAGATGCACAAGCAATTAATGAATCTCCTCTCCAGTGCATGCACTGCTTTGGGACTTACTATCAGTCTAAAGAAGGCGATGACCATGTTTACGTCACCTATAGGCCAGCTCTATGTCCAACCAAAGATCTTCGTACAGAGTACAAGATTGGATGTACTTGTTTTTTTTTTATTTTAGTAACTCTCTCTCTCTCTCTCTCTCTCTCTCTCTCTCTCTCTCTCTCTCTCTCTCTCTCTCTCTGTGTGTGTGTGTGTGTGTGTGTGTGTGTGTGTGTGTGTAAATTATCCTGGTTCCAAAATTAATGACTCCTATTCATTTCCATAGAAACTACAACATACACGGAACACAATAGCACCATTGAATAGAGCAAGAGTGAGGCTTTGAAAGAAACGCCTTCAAATTATTTCCACGTAAACTATAACAGGTGTTGGGAACACAATAGCACCATTGGATAGAGCAAGAATACCGTTCTGAAAGTAATGCCTTCTATTCATTTCCACATAAAATACAACAGTTGCAGGGAACATAATAATGCCATTTGATTGAGCAAATTTTCTGCAACAAAAATTTATTTTTCTCATAGTCCCCACGATTAGCCATGCGCTTTCGCCATTAATTAACAATAGCTTGTATAATTCGCTCATAAGTTGATTGTTCTGAAAGTAATGCATCCCATTTATTTAGGAGAGACAGACAGGGACGACAAACGTATGAAGAGGAGTCAGGAGGGGAAGAATGATTCCAGTCAGAAAATTTAGAAACTATTGGTATTATAATATAAAATACCATAATGATTTTAAATATCAAAGTATCCATGACATGAAAAAGAAAAAAGAAAGAAAGCGTAATGAAATAAAGAAAAAAGACAGAAAAGCCAAATGTTTATATAAGAAAGAAAGAAAGAAAGAAAGAAAGAAAGAATCAAAGAACGAAAGAAACAACAGAATTGCAAGATATTAAGAAAAAAAGAAAGAAAGAAAGAAAAAAGAAAGAAAGAATATCAAGCTTTAATAGAATGAAAAAGAAAAGGAAGGAAGGAAGGAAGGAAGGAAGGAAGGAAGGAAGGAAGGAAGGAAGGAAAATTCCATATAGAAAGAAAGAAAGAAAGAAAGAAAGAAAGAAAGAACCGCTTAAATCAAGAAAGAAAAATCCAAAGAAGGAGAAAGAAAGGGAAGAAGGAGATACAAATTAGGATTAGAACGAACGAAAGAAAGACAGAAAGAAAGAAAGATTTCGAGAATTTGTATTGGTTCGTCTTTCGCAAAAAGTCTTAAACTGACAAACACAATGGATAATTGAGGAAATATGGTGAGTGGCGAGGGTCTAGTAGCATATAGGGGAAGGGTCATTGGCGACTGTTGTTATTGGCAACACATCGAGTGACAGGTGCAAAAAAAAGCCGATGTAAAAGCGTTAAAAGAATAGCACAAAAAAAACAAACAAAAAAGAAACACGTGATAAAGCATACATAAAATAATTTTAAAATTACTTGAAAAAAAAAAAACAAGAGATAAAACAAGAAATATATTCGAAATAAATAACAAAAAAAAACAGAAATGATGGTAATGAAGTAAGTAAAAGCGAAATTTGTGGGTATATGACAAGTCACATGAGAAGATGTTATTTGAATAACTTATTGATTTCATATCACCATCCCGAGTTCTTCTTCTTCTTCTTCTTCTTCACACCCATCATCATCACCATTATGTCCATCTGCCCGGACATCCTAATATCTTTTTCATTAATATCGCAATTATTTTCATTACTACCCTAATTTTACCGACTCTACTTACAATTAAGCAATCAATTATAAGGTGGACATTTCTATTATACGCTATTTTTTTCTGGGTGTGCTGTGTGAGTTATGGGCGAAAGAGGGAAAAACAGATTGTGTTATCATCTAACATGATATGTTGGGGATATATAACTGTAACCTTAGCATTGTGCAACCATTGCATTTTTCTTTTTCTCATACTTTTGTTTCGAACTCCTTTTTTTTTTTTAGGTCGTTCAGCTGTAAGCACTGAGGAGTGAATAAACCTGAAATTTTTTGGTCCGATTTGGGAAAAAACTTTGTCACGAGCACATGAAATGCTTCTGTAAGTGTATGGAGATAACACTACGTCGCGCACACGTGTCTTCGGGTGACACAAGAAGTTCAGTTAGGATCGCAAGGAACTAAAAGATAACTCTAGGAGCCAGGGGCCTTCAACAAGCAGGACTGAGGTCAACGTCAAGAGAGTAAGACTGATAATGTGTGGTGATCGTTTGGTGACTATTCGAATGACCACAAGTAAGCTGGTTTGGTTTGGTTTGGTTTGGTTTTATGGCACATCAGCCATTGTAGGTTATTTAATGCCAAATCCATTTTATACATATTAGCAGTTCTATTTCAAACATTTCAGTTTGGCATATGTACATTTTAAGTGTCAAAAACATTTCTATTTTAAACTATTCAGTTTAATCAATAACAAGTAAACGGGATATGAAAAAGGACAGTGTTTGGAAGAGTATCACCGAAGATTTCAGCATGTCTAAAATATAACGGGACTGGGTAGTCTAAGTATCAGGTATTTTCTGCCCGAATGGAACATCGCCGTACTGGAACAAACTCCCTATTCTGGCTCCATGTGACATTTTTCCCAAAGTCATGGCGTTCATTAAGAGGAAGGCGTGGGGGTCATCAAGAGCGTCATAACAACAAAGTTTAGGGGTATCCCTGAAGAATCCTGTCAGCAGTACATAGAAACATGCCAGAGAAGTATAGGGAAGTGCATTAAATTCGAGAGGGATTCATTTGAAGAGAGAACCGTATAGTTTCTTGTTTGGAATTGAAATAAAGTATTTATGACACCTACTCCGTTACTTTTCAGACGCACCTGGTATATCCGAATGCAGTTAATCATTTTACTGCTTATTTTATGACTGATACAAAAAATGTTTGCCTTTTCGGTGGGGCGTAGACTACGCTGACTGTATCCCCTGCAGAGGTATCTTGATACTAAACTTCCACTGCTGTTTAGGCTTCAGTTCAGGGGAGTGTGAAGCAAATTGAACCATAAGTACTATCACTCCAGATTAGAGTGGATCTGGGAGTAAGAGCCATGAACGGGATCTCCTCACTACCCATTGCTCCAAATTGGAGCCGCATTATCAGATGCAGTTTACTTTCATACCAAGGACACCCCTTTGGTGTGGGGGTCTTACCCCTATGCAGGGAAACAGTCAGCGTATTCTCAGGCCCACCGACAAGCCGATCCGCCACTTGCGTAACACAGCCGAAATAACGTAAGAATACTAAGTTAGACAGAATGGACTATGAGGTTCGGTCAATAAGTTTTGAGCTTCACCAAGCATATCTGAACATTTTTGTTTGGTTTGGTTTGGTTTTATGGCACATCAACTTTTGTAGGTTATTTAATGCCAAATCCGTTTTCATATATATAAACAGTTCTATTTCAAACATTTCAGTTGAGTGTAAGTATAGTTTTTTGTTTACACACAGTTAAATGTCAAAACAGTTCTATTTAAAACAATTCAGTTGAGCATAAATACACAGTTTAGATGTCAAAAACAGTTCCATTTCAAACAATTCAGTTTAACATAAATATACAGTTTCAATGTCAAAAAATAGTTCTATTTCAAACAATTCAGTTTAGTTGGTTGGTTGTTTGGATTTTATGGCATATCAACCTTTGTAGGTTATTTAATGCCAAATCCATTTTTATACAAATAACCAGTTCTATTTCAAACAATTCAGTTTAACATGAGTACCCCGTTTAATTGTCAAAAACATTTCTATTTTAAGCTATTCAGTTTAGCCAAACAGTTCTATTTCAAACAATTCAGTCTAGCGTAAATGTCAAAAACAGTTGTAGCACTATATGGGTAGCCCGCCAAAGCAGACGATTCCTTTGTCTGTTTTGGCGCGAAACCAGACTAAGGATTCTTTGACCTGAAATCTCGCCGTATCCGGAAGTGGTAAGGGGACGCGAAAGAGAGTTGGATGGACAAAGGGCTGGCAGGAGTTGGCGACTGGACAGCAGAGAGGCGGGACAGCAAGCAGAGAGTTGCCGTGGAACCACGGACAGATGCGGTCGACTCCGGAGATGGTAGGAGACAAGATAGGGCCCAGGGAAGAAGATTGAGTCAAAAGATGTCGGCATTCCAGTGCTTGTGGAATTTTCGCTAGTAACCCACGCTAGCGTCAGTCCGCACATGTATGTAGTGTTGCATAACTCCTCCTTCTGCTCTTGGTTAACCCCAAGCTTTGTTCGTATTTGTTCGTTTGTTTTATTTTCTCCTGTCTCCCTCGATCGTATTCTTGTGGTGGCAAGAAATGTGCGTTACCCACCTCGAACCACTAGTTGATCACCGGCCAGCCAAGAAGAAAAGGTTCGAGAAGAGGATGAATGCGTGTGGGGGTGAGGGCGTACGTTACACAGTTCCATCTCAAATAATTCAATTTACTATTTGTATGCAGTTTAGTTCTATTTGACTCATAGATACGACTCCAGGCCAGAGTAGACCTGAAAACAATGGCAATGAAAGGGTGCTCCACATTCCCCAAAGTTCCATCTTCACTAGAACCTCACCATCAGATTGTTTATTGGGGAGGTCTTACCCTTCTGCAGAGGTGCAGTCTATGTATTCTACTGCCCCAACCGACTGGGCAAGGATATTTTGGTAGCAACACACTAACACTTCTTATAAAATTAGAAAATCTAATTCGGATTTTTCTAGTTTCATAAGAAGTGGTAATGTTTTGTCACAACAAAAATGTCCAGCTGTGCTCTTCTTTCTTGGTGGAGCTTAGAACGTTTTCAACGACACTTGTATACTACAATGATCCTTGAGAGAGTGCACTAAAACTCTGATTCGAGGCGAAAGTGTCGAATCACGCGTAAATAATATTTTTACGGGTACTATGCTAATACCTGAATGAAGTTTGTATAATAACAGTTGAAAATAACACAATTGAAAAAAAATCGGTACTTATGTTAAGCTCTAATAAACTCTTTCGTCAGCCTGGCGCAGAAATGTGTACTATACAGCGACCTCTAATTAAGAAATTAAAGACGTAATGATGCTGTAGGGAGAGAATCTTAATCCTGCAAGACTTTCGCTTGTGTTATCACTTGGCAGTTGAGTTGGATTTTTTTTTTTTTTTTTTTTTGCATGAGCATTGAAAACATATCTGTTAAAATCAAGCCGAGTCTGGTGTTTACAGTGCATTTGTTGACGAGGTTAGGTGGATGAGAACTGACTTGGACGGGGAGTTTAGTTAGGGGCAGATAACAGGTGCTCAAGGAACCGTGAATATCAAGTGTAAAGTTGTTTTCGCCCTACCTGTTTCTGGTAACACCCTGAGTAGCCACGCTTCAGTTAGCAATACTAACAGTTAAAGCAAGCGTATCTAAGTTAAAGTATATGCTCTCTCTCTCTCTCTCTTTCTCTCTCTCTCTCTCTCTCTCTCTCTCTATCTATCTCTCTCTCACCATATCCCTGTCTCTTTGCTGAGTCCTGGTAATGATACTAGACTGCATCTGGCCGCGAGGTTCCCATGTTGGTGTTTAGAGGAGAGTCAACTCATCCCTCCATTGCCATTATTCCCAGGTCTACTTTGACACGGAATGATAGTGTTTGTTAGAATCCCATAAAAATAGATCTGATCGAGATGTTTTAAATGATTTTTAGCTTCATTAAGACATGCGGCTTCAAAACATATATTTTGCGATTAAGTGTGAAGTCTTTACCTGTTTAAAATGTTGGTTTGGTTTCTTTGTTTAAAGGCATATCAACATTTATGGACTATTTAATGCCAAAGCCATCCTCCTAGAAAAACAGTGGTTGTAATACTATTTAACCCATAGCTGGGAGGATAAAGAGGTCCATACCTTTCCCAAGAGTATTTGTCCGAAAGTGAACGTAATAACGTGACTGGAGTTCGAACTCGCAAACAACGATTTTGCAGTCCGTTGCTTTAACCATTAGGCTACCTCCTTTAAAATGTTGACGATCTTTATTAACGCTTTGTTTATTAAGACATTGATATTGCAAGGAAGAATTAAATACAATCATAGAATTGTTTACAAGTTATTAGTATTTGATCGAATACTTGTAACCAATAACTGAGTACTAATTATTTGTATTAAGAAAAGTTGCTTGAAATCAGTTGAATAACTATCTGGCAGGAATACTTGAAAGAGTTATCTGTATGAACATTATTTGTATTAAGAATTGTTACTTCAAGTGATAACTAAATATTAACGATTATTATTTTTTACTTGAAACCATGTAATTGCTTGCAGAAAAGACTGACTTCGGCATTAAATAACCCAACATGGGTTGTCATGCCTTAAAACCAACATTCTATTCATTTCAAAAGAAACTACATGGCAGCCCATTCATATCTATCTTAATTCACGAAAATTGATATGCCATTAAGCAAAGAAACCTAATCATATCTATCTTCATCGATTGTAATTGCCGGTATTTGAGTAAATACTAAATATCTAAGATTGCGTTGCCCAAGCCTCGACTGTATAGTAATTTACAAAGCGTTTTTGCTCAGATGTGACACAAGGCCGTATGAATGAGGCACCCTATGAGACTCAAACTCACTCGTAAAGGTCCGCTAGTTTAACTTGATAACCATTACACCATCTGATGTGCGCCTAAGCCTCGACTGTGTAACTGGAGCCATAATGTTAGATCTTATTTTGATAATCAAAGCTTTCCCAATAAAATTAGTTTGGTTTCTTTGTTTAACAACATATCAATCTTCGTTGGAAGAACAGTAGTGGTACTATTTAATTGATCAATAGGAGAATAAGGAGGTTCATACTTTTCCCCACGGTATTTGTCCAAAAGTGAACGTAAAAGAAATACTTGAGTTCGAACTCACTTACTGCGATGTAGCAAGCCAGCTCCTTAGTCGCAATGCCACAAATTAACAGTTCAGCATATCTTATTTTCATTTGACTTGGTTTCTTTGTTTAATGGTAGATCAATATTCATGGGTTATTTAATGCCAAAGCCAATCTTTTAGAAGAGCCGTGAGTGATACTATTTAGTCCATAGCTGGGCTTGGGAAGATAAACGGTTTCCCTAGGGTATTAGTTTCGAAATAAACGTAATAGTGTGACTAGAGTTTAAACTCGTTAACTTCAAGGCTGATTTCACCACGGTTAGTAATATTTGTTTTTGTTATAAACAAGATGATTTGTTAACTCGTCGTAACTACGATCCATTACAATATTGAGATTTCTATTCTACAGCCCCGGGCAACAACGCGATTGGGGAGAATGAATATGGAGGCATCTCTTGTTTTGGAAGAACAAATGCCAAAACACTTTCGTGGCCACACTTCTTGGTTTGATGTTAACCCTATAGCAAGAATGATGTTACATTAAAGCTGAATATATGCAACTCATCGGAGCCTTGTTTAACCCGGCTATAACAGGGTCTGCTAAGTGAGAGGCCATAAAAACGATCAATTGAATCAATAGAGGTGCCCGTGGTGTAATGGTTATCGTCGTAGGAAATGGACTCAGCGACACGAGTTCAAATCCTAGACGAGACTGATTGCATTTCACTAATACCCTTGGGAAAGGTATGAATCCAATCATTTTCCCTCCCGCTATGAGTAAATTGTAGGGCAGACTGGGTTCTTCAGCCTTTGTGAGGCAGCTGGTCTAGGAGAAGGAAAACTCTGAATTCGAACCTGTTAAACTCCGCTTAAAAATTGACCTTGTGTCATAGCCTGCCCGAGCAGAGGGTTTGGTAAATATATATAAGAGAAGTGACAAAAAATGGACTGGTGATGGATAAACAGTCAGGTGGCTGAAGATTAAAAAGGTGAACCCATTGATTTCGTTGGGAAGAAACTTCCCCACAGAAAAAATGGTGTTTTGGGTATAACACTAAACTGCATCTGGTGGTGAAGCTCCAGTTCTGAGAGTACTGAGTAACCCTTCATTGCTATTACTCACGAGTCAAAATACCTGTTAGGGTCTCATCTATGGGTCAAATAGGTCGGTTTGAAGATTATTTGTATTAGATCGAAATTCCTGCAATCATGTGCAAAAAAAGGAAGGAACTACATAAAATGTATATATGAAGGTACTGAATTTCCAATCATTTTAGCTTAGAATAACCAAGACAGGTTGACATACCGTTAATATCAGTCAAAAATGCTCAACAGATAATTCATGTCAAGAAATATACAAATTTTGGCACAACAAAAAAATATGTTCATACTTTATACGCTTCTTATCACGGTACAAACTTCAAATG
Organism: Sepioteuthis lessoniana; assembly: GCA_963585895.1. Lineage (NCBI taxonomy): Eukaryota > Metazoa > Mollusca > Cephalopoda > Myopsida > Loliginidae > Sepioteuthis > Sepioteuthis lessoniana. The sequence continues at coordinate 51,931,876 of OY757918.1, read as the reverse complement.
TAAAGATACATTTTCCGTCCACCACTCTCGTAATACCGCTAGTAAGATTCGAACACACCAACGTCCAAAACTCTAAACCTCAGAGTCGTTGAACGTAATTACTCATAAGCAGATATAAATGGTTATCTTGAAAATATCCATTAATGATTTTACATCAACAAAGAAGGTAATTAATAATTATGTCATTCTTAAAACCGAACATTCTGTTTCACAACAAATATTTAAAAAAGAAGGAAACCTACATCACGAAAGCAATAAAAAATCTGAATTTATGATTTAAACAAAAATACTTACTAACTTACAATCTAACACAGCATATATATATATATATATATATATATATATATATATATATATATATATATATATATATATATATATATATATATAATGTCAATGGAAGGAAACTCCACGAACAGTTACTGTACCATCATAGATTTATTTCGAAAAGCCGCAGATTCGACTCGCCTTATCTGATGGCTTCGTACAGAATACAAAGAGATACAAAAACATTATTATTTGGGGAAAAAAACAATAATCAAACAACCCCCCCCAAAAAAAAACACCACCTATAGCAGCAGGTGGGACTTCAAAGTGAACCTGGTTAAACTTAGTCGCCTTAGATTTAATCTCCTTGTCATATTTCAATTTGTCTCTCCTTTTTTTTTAATTTCCCACAAGCCTTCTAATTTGTTCACTAACTCCCTATCCTATTTGACCTTTGACCCTTTAAAATATTTTATCTGTTAATTAGTTTATACTTTATTTCATGAATTACCATGTTTCTGGTTCTAGACTATTCTTCCCTTCTAAGTGGTTATTTAGGATGTTACTTACCCTTTTTTCTCTTGCCTCTATTCTCTTTTTAAGTTCTGTATCGTTATCTTAATTTTTCGATATTTGTCCCCGATTACTATTTGATCCTATCGTTATTCTCCTAATAATTCGCAATCTAAGATTTTTGTGTTACTTATATTAAAGAGCTACCATGCTTTTCTGTCGGTCTGTCTGTCTACCCCAACTAATTCGTAGCTATCTATCCATCTGTCCCAGCCTATTCATACCTGTTTGTCTGTCCAATCCAGCTGATTCATATCTACCTTAAACTCACGAAGATTGACATGTCATAAACATAGAAACCAAATCATATCTATCAATTTATCGATCTATCTTTCTCAGCCTATCCATATCTATTTATCTATCTATCCTAGCCAATTCAGATCTATCTATCTATTTTAGTATGGGGACCAGAATGTCTCCATATGGTCATTTTGTAACTGCTCTAAAATTTAACGTAGTGCCCAAAAATGTTTTGCTCAGTTCAAAATCAAAGGTTATTTTTCAATTCGTCAGCTTGTGATGTTCTGAAAAATAAAACAAAATGTTTGCAGAAATTTTAATTAATTAAAAAAGGTAAATTTATAAAACATTTACCAGGGATATTCTATGAAAAACGAATATTTAAGTGGAGTTAAGTGCAAAGGTGCAGTGAGATTCGAACTCTCGACCACAAGACTTACGAGATCAGTGCTCCAAACCATTACGTTATAGAGCTAGACTATTGGTCGTTTTGTAGGTAGATATAAATCTATGAATCATTCTTTTGAAGTAAACTACAAGAGATTTGATCATATCGAAGATATGGAAACAACGTCACCCATGTAGAAGAAACATATCCTTTATGTAACAAATAGTTTTTGAATAAACAACAAAGAGAACAGAATATTCACATGATAATATAGCAGCAATAAATCATATATATATATATATATATATATATATATATATATATATATGTGTGTGTGTGTGTGTGTGTGTGTGTGTGTGTGTAAGTGTCATTCAATGAATAATGGAATTTTTTTTTTAAACTAAAATTATAATTTTCTTCAGAATTTTTTTTCATGAATGTAAACTTTATATTTTGGGGAATTATTTTATAACAAAAATTATTTTGATATCGTAAAAATATTTCTTTTAAGGCTCTTCAAAATGGCAGCAAATCAGAGTGCTCAAGGCTTGAACAAGCTGTACGAAGAAGGATGTTTTAGATTGGTTGGTTGGTTGGTTGGCTGGTTGGTTGGATGGTTGGTTGGGTGGTTGGATTTTTTTGTATATCTATCTTTATAGGTTATTTAACGCCAAATCCATTTCGATTAAATAGTTCTATTTCAAACAATTCAGCTTAGGTTAAGTACGCAGTTTAAATGTAAGTACAGTTTAATTGTGAAAAACATTTCTATTTCTAGCTATTCAGTTTAGTCAAACAGTTCTAATTCAGCTAATTCAGTTTAGTATAAGTACAGATTTTGTTTACACACAGTTAAATGTCAAAACAGTTCTATATTAAACAAATCAGTTTTGTGTAAGTACAGTTTCAATGTCAAAAATCAGTTCCATTTCAAATAATTCAGTTTAGCATAAGCACGCAGTTTAAATGTAAGTACGGTTTAATTGTCAAAACATTTCTATTTGAAGCTATTCAGTCAAGTCAAACAATTCAGTTTAGCATAAGCATGCCGTTAGTTCTATTTAACCCATTGATAGGGCGCTATCAGGTGCTTCCACGCCAGGCCAGAGTGGACCTGGGAGCAATGGCAATGAAGGGGTGCTCCATATTCCCCAAAGCCCCAGCATCACTTGAACCTCAGCATCAGATTTTCTAGTGTCATATCCAGGACACTAAGTCGGTGTATTCTTTATCCCCAGCCGACTGAGCAAGAGCGTGTTTTAATCAAAAAATGTTTTTAAAATGGGCTAAACATGGGTTTTCAACTCCATGCCTGAGTCAAAAAGACGGTCCATGGAGTGCAAACACTGATTCTCCTGTTGTAACCTTTTCCGTGAATTATTCTAAAATTATTTAATTTATTTAAAATCGGTTAATTGATTTTAAATTATTATTCTTATTTACTATTTAGCTTCGAATTACCGGAACGAAATTAATATTTAGTTTTTGCATGGTTCTCAGACAAAGTCCGATAGATTAATTTTACTTACCCAATATGAACTTGCAGGTAAATATCAATAAAATCACTAATTTCCTTTGGAAATTTACTCCTATCGGTACTGATATCTATCTGCTACCATATTCATTTCTATAACGTTAAAATTCCTCTTTCATATATATATATATATATATATATATATATATATATATATATATATATATATATATAGGAGGAGGAGGTTCAAAAAGTATCGGTACATAACATGTATTTACCAAAACAGAAATGAAGAATGAGCAAAGCAAAACGTTCGTTTTCTTCAAAATAATCTTGGAATTCAATGCACTTATTTCAGCCAGTTTCCCATTGGTCGAAGCAGCTTTGTTAAGTTGCATAATTATGTGTTTCGCCAAAAACAGTTCGTGCAAAAAGTATCATGACAGGTTTTTTGGTTTTTTTTTTAATTTGCACTGTCTCGTCATCAGGACAGCAGTCTACGCTTTAAGTGATCAGCACTTTATTATATAAGTTGCTCAACTGTGCACCTATTTTTCTTTTAAGGTGTGTGCACAGTTGAGAAATTTATATAATAAAGTGCTGATTCCTAAATTAATGTATTTTGTTGTAAATAATGCCTCTTATTTTCGATATTTAGGTGAAAATACGCAGCCATATATATATATGTACTTTGGAGCTGAAAACTTACCCGAGCCTCGAAACTGTTGTAATTCCCGAGGGAATAAATAGGAACCTTTTCTTTCAGAGCACTCTTTATATTTTATTCGTGACATAGATATATATATCTATTCTACTACTGTAGAGGGTTGCCAAAATTTTAATATTAGTTTTCATTTTCAGAATCTCTAACACACGTTTTCTTGAATTGAAAAAAGAGCCCAATCAACTGGGGCTGTAGAATACGCCAACTTCATCTCTGCGAAGAGGTAACCCTTCTCCCAATGAGTGTTTTGGATATGGCACTAAGCAATTGGATGGTGAGGCTCCACTCCTCGCACTTTGGGGTATGTGGAGTAACCCTTCACTCCTACATTCACTCAGACTCATGATTCTATGGACCTTTACACATGAACATGCCAATGTTAACTGACCAGATAGAATTTATTCACTTCAGCTCTGTTCGGACACAGGATGTAGTTTGGAAGACCTACCGGGAGTGATAGGTGATAGGGACTGATGGAAAGAGAGAGAGTAGGGAAATCCGTGCACTCAGAGTGACTTGATAATGATGATATATATATATATATATATATATATATATATATATATATATATATATATATATATATATATAAACAGGATTTGACATTAAATAACCAACTAGGGTTGATATACACAACCAACCAACTAACCGACCAACTTAATTGAAAAAAATCATTTTTATTTGAATGATATATATATTTCTTCTACTCCTGTAGAGGGTTGCCAAAAATTTAATACTAGTTTTCGTTTTCAGAATCTCAAACACATGTTTTCTTGAATTGAAAAAGAGCCCAGTCAACTGGGGCTGTAGAATACGCCAACTTCATCTCTGCGAAGAGGTAACCCTTCTCCCAATGAGTGTCTTGGATATGACACTCAGCAATTGGATGTCAAACCGTCTAAGGTCCCATCTGTGGGTCAAATAGAACCGTTTCAAAATTATTCGTTTTCGTTAGGGCCGAGTGCAAAAAAGAACATCTCAAAAAAGGTAAATATGAACATAAAATGAAGGCATAAATTAATCATGGGTAAATTGAAATGCCGTTAAAATAAATAATTCATAGTTGTTTCTTAAGAATTTTTCTCCCAGTCCAATTGAATAAGAAAAATTTGTTAAATATATTTTTGACCCAAAGGTGGGAGCTAAATAGGAACTTCTGCTCCAGGTCAGGGTGGACCTGAGAATATTGACAATGAAGAGGTACCCAACACTATTCCAGATATCCAGAACAGGAGCCTGACGTACAGACGCAGTTTAGTGTCATACCCAGAACAACCCTATTTTGGGGGTGGGTCTTACTTTGCAGGGGATACAGTCAGCATATTCTAAGCCCTACCGTCGGGGTGAAGTGTTATTTCCAACTCTTAATCATTTTGCCGTACCTAGGAAACTTGTGACCCCGACCCCCCGAAAAAGGGGGCTACACTGTCAGGTGCAAGTTATTCCGGTCGGCTCGACCAGGCTAGAGAAGTCAATGGATAGGGACAAAAATTTGCTATCTCGGTACAGGAATTGTAACTTATAATGTTACGATTCCTCCTGTAGAGAGAACAAATGATACCGGTTGTGTTGGGCTTTGTAGCATATCAACCATTGTAAGTTATTTAATACCAAATCCTCTTTATACATATTAAATATACATAATTTGTAAACAGTTTGCTGGGAACATAAGCCAGAGCTTGTTTTTGCCTACAGTTAAATGGTTTCAGGTATTGCTATATAAGTCACGGTTTAACACCAGTCATTTGTTTGTACACTTAGTTTGGAGGTAATTTTATTTTTAAATGAGTTAAAACGAATTTATTTGCACACAAGTACTGCCATTGCTTCTACACAGTTAAATGGTTTCAACTAACGCTATCAAACACACAGCGAAGTGCCGCTATCTAACTCTAATTATTCTATTCAACACTAATTATTCTATTCAACACTATTCATTCATTTGCACACAGTTAATGGTTCCAAGTATTGCTCTGTAATACCAATAATTCAATTTTTGCACACAGTTAAAGAGTTTCAAATAATGCAATTTAGCACTAATAATTCTATTCAATATTACTCATTCGTTTACAGACAGTTAAATATGTATTGCCATGTATTACAAACAATTCAATTAAAAATCAATCACTTGTTGACACAACAGTTCTATTTCTAACAATTCAATTTAGTATAAGTTATTTGTTTGCACTCTGTTTAAATGTCAAACTGTTCTATATGACCAATAGATAGGACCCTATCAGGAGCTACCAAACTGAGCCAGGGTGGATATGAGAGCAATGACAATGAAGGGGTACTCCATGTTCCCAAAAGCTTCTAGACTAGAGTCAGACGATCAGATTATTTTGTGTCATATCCAGGTCACTCGTTGGGGCAAGGTGATACCCTTCTGAAGTGATGCAGTCTGTATATTCTACAGCTCCATCCGACTGGGCAAATGATACTGGGCGTGAATAGCTAAGTCATCAAAAAAGTCAGCAGTAAGAAGAAAGATGAGTTGACAAGGTTTAATATCTCTTCCAGTGTACTAGGTGTAATAAGATATGCTTGATCAAGCACCCTGTACCAGGTCCTACTGAGGTCACCAGCGATCGTCTAAGAGGAGACAGGGACTGACTGAACCATGTCAACCCATCTTAGGTGGAAGTGGGATAGAGTGTTCTGTGAACCCCAAGATAAGACAACAGATTTCTTGATCCTGCCTCTTTTTTCTCTTTTGGTGGCCGGGGTACTAGGCGACAAAAGTTCGGGTAAACAGAGAACTAGGAATGAATCAGATGCGAGAAGAGTCCCGTTCCTAAGATGATGAAGAAGCTTATTCCACATGTTGTACCCATAATCCATTTCATCCTGCTTCTACAGACTAAGAGACTAAATGGCGAGAATGCGGCTACGAGGTCCGATTGCTTGAAGCGAGTGTATTTTGCATTTCTTCGCCCACGTTCAACGATTTGCCATCACCGACATAGCAATCATCAGTGACTATGTTACAGAATTATATCCAACATACTTATTTAAATAGTTATCGGCTCGGACGAAGAAGAGAATGAATGAGAGAAGAAAGTGAGACGAAGAAGTGATATGAAATTGACGAAAAAGGAGTGTAGTGAAATGAAGAAAAACAAGATGGTGGTGAATGAATGCTTATAGCATTTTTTAAACTAGTTTATGTCAACTTAATCATAAAAGGATCAATGTTTTCCTTAGATGAATTAATTCTGAAAGTTGTACCCGGAAAATGTTCTGAGGTAATCAAAACTGTTGATTCCCACCCGTATAGACAACAATCAGACCAGAAAACTTTCGATCCGAAACGCGGAGAGCCGGTTCAGCACAGACGGGCAAGTAAAAATCAACAGATTAAAGTTATCACCTGCGTGTCGTTAACTGTTTGAAAGCGACTGACTCCGTCAAAGGATAATTTTCCCGCTAAGTGAGGCTTGACGCCATTTTGGGGAGGTGCGAAAGATGGTGACTATTATTAATTATGATGTATTGGATGAATGAATTGCTTAAGGAGGGGGTGGATAAAAATAAGAAAGAAGATATACTATCCCTCCCCCTGGTTCTCAAAAGAAAAAGAAAAGAGAGAAAAAAGAAAAACGATGGGAAAAAAGAAAAAGAAGGGAGAATGAGAGCACAATAAAAGCCGTAAAGAAAGTGGAAAGAGCGAGGTGACAGAAAGACAAAAAGAAGAAGAGGAAGGAGAAAGAAAGTAAGGGAAAGAAATAGAAGAGATAGGGTGATAAATACAGGGAGAGAGAGAGAGGGGTGGAGAGAAAGAAAGTGAGAAAAAGAGAAAAGAAAAAAGGGAAAGAGAAAACAGAAAGAGGGGTAATAAAATAGAAAGGGGGAGAGTGAAGAAATGAAAGGGATGTAAAGAAAGAGAAAAAAGAGAGAAATCGAGATAGAGGGAGAAGAGAAAGAAAGGCAGATTTTTAAAGAGTGCAGAAGAGAAAGAAAAATAATGAAGAAAATAAACAGAAACAGGGGAGATGCAGAGAGGATGGGAGTGAAAGAAAGAGAAACAAGGCGGCAGAAAGGGGGAGAAAGAGAAAAAAAGGAAAGAGAATTAAAGGAAAAGTAAGGAAAAATAGGGGAAAAAGTGAAAGAGACAGAGAGAGAAAAGGGAGTGAGAAAGAGAGAGAGAGGGGGGAAGAGCAAGAAAACGAACGGTAAATAAATAGAAAGAGAGGGAGAGAGAAAGAAAGAAATAGAAAAATGGAATAGAAAGAGAGGGTAAAAGAAAAAGAGAGGACGAGGAATACAAAGAAAGAGAGTGAAATCGAAAAGCAAAGGGAGATGAAGAAAAGGGACTAAAGAAAGAAAGAAAGAAAGAAAGAAAGAAAGAAAGAAAGAAAGAAAGAAAGAAAGGGAGGGAGGAAAGAAAGAAGGGAAATAAATAAAAAAGATATAAAGCGAAAGAAAGAGAGAACGGAAGAGAAGGAGACCGAGGAAGAGAAAATCGAAAAAGAAGGCTAGAGAGAGAGAGAGAGAGAGAACGATAGAAAAAGAAAAAGTTAAACGAGGTAAATGTAACGAGAAGTAAAGACAAGATTGAGAGAGAAAAAGAACTGACAATAAAAAAAGAACAAAGGGGGAAACGATGAAGCCTCTCTCTTTCCTCGTCAAAATACGTATTTCTTAACTGTGATGGAGTTGAGGCGCTTCGTTAATACTGCTATGGTTAACGTGCCACTTTCACAGATATATCGCTACCTGTTATCTTCTAAGTTTTGCTAAGTGTAGTATACAGGTCTATAGGTTACTGATACTGCTGTCAGTTACCTTAATGGTCACCCATCTAAATACTGACCAAGATGTTTGCTTTTTAACTTAGGTGACCTTGTGGGAACCGGTGCTGTTTGACCGAAAGTGACAGATAAATTATTATTGAGTAGGGATATTGCTGTTATTGCTGTCTTACGCCAAATCAAAGGTACGCTTTTTAAATTTTTTCTCTTTTTATTTGTTTATTAAGACGTACAGCTTAAAGCACTGATTTCCACTAGATCACTGAAGTTTAGCAGCAATGAGCTAACTCAGTACTTAGACGTCTGTTTGTTATTCTAAAGGCATATCAACCCTCTGGGGTTATTTAATGGCAAATCATTCCTTTTAGAAGGACTGTAGGGGTACTATTTAACCCATAAATGGGAGGATAAGGAGGTTCATACCTTTCCCAGAGGTATTTGTCTGAAAGTGAACGTAATGGCACGACTAGAGTTCGAACTCACGTATTACGATTCTGCAGTCCAGCGCTTTAACCATTACACCCCCTGTACTTAGATGGGTAACCACTTAGGAACAGCTGGAACTGTAAAAAATCTTGAGTGATATTAACGGCATGTCAACTTATCTAGGGTTATTTCATGCCAAGAGATTAAGGAATTACGTTCATTATACATTTCTATTTATAGTTTTGTTCAGTTGTTTCAAAACAATTTTTGCAGTCATACATCAAATATTCTTATTTAATACAAATAATTTGCACACAGTTATGTGGTTTCAAGTATTCTTATCTAATGCTAATGATCATATCGTTTCAATTAAATATTTCTATTTGATAAAAGTCATTTGTTTGCACAGAGTTATATGGTGTCAAATAACTAGTTATGATAATCCTTAGTGATCAATGATAGCTTCATGCCGGTTTGGTTTGGTTTTCATGGCATAATGACCATTGTTGGTTATTTAATAGCAAATCCTGTTTATATATCAAATATATATGATTTAATAGCAAATCCTGTTTATATATCAAATATATATGATTTGGTTTAGTTTGGTTTGGTTTGGTTTTATGGTCTAACAACCATTGTTGGTTATTTAATAGCAAATCCTGTTTATACATATATATCAAATATATATAATTTGGTTTGGTTTGGTTTGGTTTGGTTTTATGGTCTAACAACCATTGTTGGTTATTTAATAGCAAATCCTGTTTATACATATATATCAAATATATATGATTTGGTTTAGTTTGGTTTGGTTTGGTTTTATGGTCTAACAACCATTGTTGGTTATTTAATAGCAAATCCTGTTTATACATATATATCAAATATATATAATTTGGTTTGGTTTGGTTTGGTTTGGTTTTATGGTCTAACAACTATTGATGGTTATTTAATAGCAAATCCTGTTTATACATATATATCAAATATATATAATTTGGTTTGGTTTGGTTTTATGGCATATCAACCATTGTTGGTTATTTAATGGCAATTCCTGTTTATGCATATCTATTAAATATATATGAGTTGTAAAAACATTTTATATATAACATTTTTAAACGTGCTCATTATTTTTGCACGCTGTTAAATGATTCTAAATATTTCTATTTAGTATCAATTTTTTTTTTTTGCATACAGTTAAATGATTTCAAATATTCCTATATAACAGTCATAATTTAACACCAGTCATTTGTTTGAACACAGTTTGTTGGTAATTTCTTAATTAAATCAGTTAGAACAAATTTGTTTGCACAATAGTGTTGCTATTGTTTTTTCACAGTTACATGGTTCCAAATATTACTATGTATCACTAACCACTCAATAAAAATCAGTCATTTGTTTACACACAGTTAAATAACAAACAGTTCTATTTCTAACAATTCAGTTTAGCATAAATCATTTTTGCAACGGTTTAAATGTCAAACAGTTCTATTTGCTCCCTAGATAGGACCCTATCAGGTGCTACCACTCCGAATCAGAGTGGACCGGAGAGCAAGGGTAATGAAGAGGTACTCCATATTCCCTAAAGCTCCATTACGAGAGCATAACCATCAGATTGTTTAGTGTCATATCCAGGATACGATTTGGGTCGACCTTGCCCCTCTGGAGATGCAGTCGGTGTATTCGACAGCACCAGCCGACTGGGCTGGGCTACAAACAACTCATGAAAAACAGTTTGTACACAATTACCTGATTTCAAGTATTCTTTTCTAAAATTTACAGTTATACAGCATCAAGTATTCCTATTTAATAGGAATAATTTTTAAACAGATCTACTTGACCCATAGATAAAACCCTAACAGGTACTGCTACTCTGGGTCAGGGTGGACCTGGGAGTAATGGCAATAAAGGGGTACTCTAACAGATCTTTAAAACTGGAGCTTCTCCATCAGATATAGTTTAATGTCATAATCAGGACCCCACTTTTTTTAGGTGGTCTTATTCTTCTGCAGTATATTCAGTATATTATCTTCTGCAGTATATTCAGTATTATCAGTATATTCTAGCCCCACCGACAGGGCTAGTAAATAACACAGGACTTTTGCGCCTATGGCATATCAACCATTGTTGGTTATCTAATGGCAAATCCTGTTTATACATATACATATCAAATATATATTATTTGGTTTGGTTTTATGGCAAATCAACCATTGATAAGATAGCAGATAAGAGCTTCTCATTTTCAACATACTATAATCCTAATTTCCCATTATCTGCTGCTCAATTTGTCCTTGTGCCAGACATTGGAAAATTACAAAACTAAGTAGGTGGCCTGGATCCTGACTGAACTACAATTTGGGGCAAATGATGTAGATTGACAAGAATTGAAATCTCTATTACATACGCACTTGACAGGTAGGTGTAACATAATGTTACTCGCTCAATTTTCCTTCATTTGACTTCGTGCCAGTCTAAGTTAAACAGATATCAAGAGCTAGAAAACTAATGGCCCGCTTCGAGGCTGAAACAAGTAGAGCAAATGTAATCGGGCATTTAATAACCACGTAAGATCTCAATGCCGCATTTTTTCTGCTCCACTTCTGCATGTTTCTTACTAACACCAATCATTGGTGTTTGATCTGAAGAAAAAAAAGGATTGATTGATTTTAACGGCATATCAAACAATCTAGGGTTATTTTATGACAAGAGGTAAGGGAATTGTGATCATTGTACCTTTAGATTCACATTTTTGTGTTGTTGTTGTTTCTATCTTTTGCACACAGATATATGATATCAAGTATTCCTATCTAATACAAATAACTTGCAAACAGTTATATGGTTTCAAGTATTGCTCTCTAATACTGATAATTATCTAGTTTCAATTTGTTATTTCATTTCCATAATATTCATAATCATCTTTATTTACACAAAGTAACTATTCTTAATTCAAATTATTTTATCATATGGTAATCTAATACAAATAACTTTCACACAGTTGTATGGTTCCAAGTTTTCCTATCTAATACTACTAATAATATAGTTTCCAGTAATCATTTCTATTTACTAATTATAATTCATTAGCACACAGTTATAGGGTTTCAAGTAACTAATAAGAATCCTTAGTAAACAATCAAAGCTTCGAGTAAATATTCTTAAAATCAATAATTTGCAGTTATATGACATATTTCTTATTGAATAGGAATAGTTTTTAAACAAATTTGCATATGGTAATGCATTGGAGGTGAGAAGGGAAGAGAGAAGAAGCGCTATTGACCTGACAATGAATGTTGTAAAATTCCTTGATAGTGAGAGTAGAAAAAACGGTGAGAAACAACCCTAGAATCAACAAATAAGATGAAATTTTTATATAATTTTTTGTAAATGTTTATATAGAAAGGCGCCCGAGATGATATGGTTACCTCCGTAGGAAATGGATACAGCAATTCGAGTTCAAATCCTCGACGAGTCTGTTTGCATTCTACATATGGCTAATACCCTTGAGGAAAGTTATGAATCCAAAAATTCCCCATCTGGCGATGAGTAGAATAGTAGGACAGAATGGGCTCTTATGCCTTAGAATAGCAACCGGTCTAGGTGAAGAAGTCTGAAGTCAAACTGCGCATAAAAATTAACTCGTGCATAGAGGTTGGTATGTTTTCCTTCGGTTAGTCGAGAAACCTAACTTGTTGAATGGTTGTTCTATGATAGTTGATTTCTTAGTAGATGTTCATGGATAATTTGTTTTAGTTTATCTTTCACGAGGTAAGGTGGCTTTGTCCTCTTGGGTTATGTTTTGAGTGTTATCTGTGCCTGATCAGTTAGGTAAATGAGGAGACATATCTTGAAAAAAAAAGGATACCCTCATGAGCTGTAAGATGTGTAACGTCACCCCTTCATTGCCGTTACTCCCAGCTCCACTCTGAAGTACCTCTTAGGGCTCCATGTATGAGTCTAATAGACATATTTGAAAATTATCAGTATTAAATACCTTTTCTCTTTATACCTCCACCAATGAGTTAAACAGTACCACTATTGACTTTCTACAAGATTATCTTTTGGCATTGAATAACCGACGAAATTTGATATGCCATTAAACAAAGAAATCGAACCAAATTAAACTTGATACCATATAACCGTGTGCGAATTAATTGTACTAAGAATTGTTGCTTGAAGCTATAATTTTTTTCTTTGGATTATTATTAATTATCACTTAAAATCATGTATCTGTATTCAAACAAATAATTATTAAATATAAATAATTACTTGAAACCATACGATTGCCAAGTCGGTTGGTGCTGTAAAATACACCGACTGCTTCTCTGCAGAGAATTTAGACCCCCCAACGAATGTCTTGAGTTGACACTAAACAATCTGATTGTGAGGTTCCATTAAAACTGGAGCTTTGGGGAATGCAGAGTACTCCTTCATTGCCATCGCTCTCAGGTCCACTCTAGCCCTGATAGAGTCCTATTTATGGGTCAAATAGAACTAAACTGTGTACATATGCAAAACTGAGTTGCTTGAAATAGGACTGCTTTGATATTTAAACTGTACTTACGCAAAACTGAATTGTTTGATATCGAACAGTTCTGACATTTAATTGTGTGTAAACAAAAACCTTTACTTAAACTAAACTTGATTGTTTGAAATAAAATTGTTTGACTAAACTGATTATCTTGAAATAGAAAAAAAATTAACAATTAAACTGTGTACTTGTGCTAAACTGAATTGTTTGAAATCGAACTGTTTTGTATTTAAAATGGATTTGGCATTAAATAGCCTACAAAGGTTGATTTTCCAAAAAACTCAAACATACTCTTGAGGACCTTTCACATGAACGAACAAAGACAAGACGACCAGCTAGAATCTATATACAACAGCTCTGTGCCGATACAGGATGTAGCCTTGAAGACCTACCCAGGAGCGATGGACGATAGAGACGGGTGGAGATCCGTACTGGCAGCGTAAAATGCTGATATATATATATATATATATATATATATATATATATATATATATATATATATATAAATCAGTCTATTCATACCCCCTTGGTAAAGGTATGAACCTCCTTATCCTCCCAGATATAGGTTAAATAGTATCACTACCGTCCTTCAACAAGGATGGTTTTGGCATTAAATAACCCACGAAGGTTGATATGAAAAATAAACAAAGAAACCAAACCTTTTTCTCCCAATGGTCCTTGATTTTTTATACTAGATTGGATACCTGAAATTGCCTGGTATGAATAAATTAATATTTGATTTTAATGGCTTTTTTTTTATACCTACAGGTTAGGTTGATTGATTGATCAACTGATTTTAATGGCATGTCAACCTGTCTAGGGTTATTCTATGCCTTGCGGTTAGGGAATCACATTAATTGTATATTCCTATGTATATTCTTTGTGTAGTTGTTTCTTTAGATTTTTTAAACACTGTCCAGTTGAATCCGAATAATTTTTCAACTGATCTCTTTGATCCACAGATGGGATTTTAACAGGTACTACTAATCCAGGTGTGAGTGGATCTGAAAGTAATGGCAATGAAGGCGTACTCCCACTCCCAAGAACTTTTGATGTTGTTTTGTGCCATAACCATTACATCCCTTTTTTTAGAGAGAGGGTTCTACCCTTTTGTAGGGGATACTAGCGCATTCTTACCCCCACCGAGAGGGTGGAGCTTAGAATAGTTAAACGTTAGCTAATCGCGTTCATTGTACGTTTATATTTACAGTTTTGGTATCTTTGTTTCTTGAAAGATTTTTTTTTTTTTTTGCACACGGTTGTATGATATCCAGTATTTCAGTCAAATACGAACAATTTTCGCAAAATGGTATGTTTGAGTTTTTTGGAAAATCAACCTTTGTAGGCTATTTAATGCCAAATCCATTTTAAATACAAAACAGTTCGATTTCAAACAATTCAGTTTAGCACAAGTACACAGTTTAATTATTAAATTTTTTTTCTATTTCAAGATAATCAGTTTAGTCAAACAATTTTATTTCAAACAATCAAGTTTAGTTTAAGTAAAGGTTTTTGTTTACACACAATTAAATGTCAGAACTGTTCTATATCAAACAAGAGTATGTCGCTTATGAGTTCGTCCTTACTTCTCCAGTAGTGTCCTACATGTTTGGTTCGTCTAACTTGGGTAGTTTTCGTGATAGGTGGTAGGTGGCCGTACAGCTGCTGCTTTGTCGAGTGCTGCCTTCGGGACTTGTTCAATATTGCTCGCAGCATTCTTGTGTAATTACTGTTAGCCTTTTTCTCCACACAGTTAGTGTCTACGTAATGCATCCATATAGCAGTATCGACACGACTGCTGCTTGGAAAAAAAACTGGATTTTATTTTATCGGTCAGGTCTGACTTTTATATGACCGATAGCCTATCGATAGCTGTCCATGCCTTTGCTAGTTTTGGGTTGATGTCATTCTCGGTTGATGAGACACTGCTTCCTAGTTAGGTGAACCTGGCTGCTAGTTTCAGTGAACTACCATTTAGTTTGGAGATGTCGCCTCTTTGATATATATATATATATATATATATATATATATATATATATATATATATATATATATATATATATATGAATCAATTGAGCGACATAGATTGATAGATAGATAAGGAAAAAAAGAAATTGAGAAAGGAATTGGCAGATATATATAGATCTGAACTGACTCAGATAAACATGAACAGTATTATGATTATCCGATCGAGTATTAAAAAAATCAAAGACGGCAAGGAAAATAGGTTCGCTTTCTTTGTTTGAATTGCATATCAACCTTCGTGGATTATTTAATGCCAAAGTCATCATTCCAGTAGGATAGTCGTTGTAGTATTTAACTCATAGTTGGAGGGGATAAGAAGGTTCATGCCTTTCTCAAGGATATTAGTCGGTAAGTGAACGCAATGGAGCAACTGAAGTACATACTCGCTTCCTACGGTGTCGTAGTCCAGCACGTTAACCACTACACTACGGGGATTCCCAGTCCTACGGGCGTGCGGGGATAAAAAATCTATTGCGTGAAAAGAAACAAATAAAAAGAAGGGAAAGAGAGTTTAAACAACAAACTTAAAGGAAGCTTAGCATAATAATAAACAAAGACTTTTTTAATTGTTTGATTATCGCAAAAAAACATAGAAAATTAAGTAAAGTTCAAAAGGAAGCGAAAAGGTGGGGTGAAATGAGAGGTTGGTCCATAGACTGCATGTTTAGTGGGCGGGGTACGTTGCCGTGGACATTAATAGATTTGAAGGATTGTTTCCAAGGGCTGAGAGCGATACCGTGCAATGCAGAACGACAAAAGCAAATAAATTGCAATAAAATAAGAAAATTCATATATGTGCAATGAAGCATGAACGTTCATGTGCATGGAAAATAAATTTGTATTCTGTACATTATATATTCATATGGATATATTTATATATGTATATATATATATATATATAAGAAATTAATGCATATTTATGTAACACACTCACACATACTCACACACACATGCACACACACACACACACACACATATATATATATATATATATATACTTAAGCACACGATTATTCAAACTTGAGCATTATATGAGGCAAACACATAAAGGAAATTAAAGAAGCAAGTAAAGAATTGTTTATGTGTACACATAATGCAGGTGGATAAATAGATATTAAAATGTAATATGGAAACAAAGAAAGAACGCAGGATTACGCGCTGACGTTAATAGATAGATAGATAGATAGATAGATAGATAGATAGATAGATTCCTGGCTATTAATAAAAAAAAAGTACTACTGCTCTCCTTCTCATTGGTCTAGTGGGTAGAGTGTTCGCCAATGGTCTGGGAGACCGGAGTTCAATCCCAGGTCGAGTCATACCAAAGACTTTTAAAATGGTGCTTGATACCTTCTTGCTTAACACTCAGCATTATAAAGTATGTATCAAGGGTAAAGTGGAGCAATCCAGGGAAAGGAGTAGCGCCCTTCCCTACACCTTGGTGTAGTAGCTACTGAAAAGGGAGTTTTCGGGTAACCCTCGACTACAGTCACCAACTTTACTTACTTACTGTCCTTCGGCAAGGATGACTTTGGCATTAAATAACCCATGAGGATTGATAAGCCGTTAAGCAAACAAACAAGCAAAAACAAAAAAGATAGATATATTGATAGATATAGCCTACACGCAAAGAAACATAGATGATAAACTTATAGCTATAAAAATAATAACTTTTTAGTCAGCCTTTTACATTGAAAAACTCAATGAAAGAAAACGTTATAACACCGCTGAAAACATAACAGCTGGCGACGTGGATATAATATCTAAACATTTAAAAACCAGACATATAACAATCTTTAACTCAATAAAAGGCGACCAGGATTATATATATAATTGATAGGGATACTTAATCTTATATAACTGTGTAAATTATTTGTAGGAAAAAATTGCTAATTGGAATTATAATTGTCTATAAGGATTATTATTAGTTACTTGAAACCATATAACTGTTCGCAAACAAATGATTATCCTGAAATGAAAATAATTACTTGAAATCATATAAAATTTCGTAAAAATTATCAGTAAATCCTGAACAAGTCCTGGCAGCAACACCCCACAAGACACCAACTGTACGGCCACCTGCCCCCTATCACGAAAACTATTCAAGTTAGGCGAACCAGACATGCAGGACATTGCTGGAGAAGCAGAGATGAACTCATAAGAGATGTACTCTTATGGATCCCCACACACGGCCGCACAAAAGCAGGACGACCAGCACGAACGTACATTCAGCAGCTATGTGAGGATACAGGTTGTTGTCCTGAAGACCTGCCTAGGGCGATGAACGATAGGGAGGAGTGGCGAGAGAGGGTCAGGGATATCCGTGCTGCCAGCACGATATGATGATGATGATGATATCTGGTCCACCCTAATGATTTATATTAGATATATTACAAGATAATTATAAGTAAAGATCCGGTAAACTTATTTACGGATCAATAATTCCGTTTTCTTATGCAATCTGTCTCAATCTAACATATTTAATTCGTGAGGTTGATTTATTTGTTGAGCGGCTTATCATCTCGTTATGGTTCATAAAATGTCAAAATTTGACTCATTTGCAAATATTTCATAGTAATCATTACAGTATTATATATATATATATATAGATGTATGTAAACAATAGTAATTGTGATTCATAACCATCTAAAATTTACTTCGCAGCCAATATCTCCTCGTGGCTGAATGGTTAGAAGCTTTGGTTTGACGTTTGAGTAAACATGGTTTCGATCCCAGCTACGTGAAGATACTGTCTAGCCACACTGATGAGTTCTGATAGAACGAAACAGATCTGTCTGTGGATGACTATATATATATATATATATAAGCAATTTGTAACAACGCAAATTATGCATGGCCCAGTCGGTTGGGGTTGTTGAATACACCGACTGCTCTTCTACAGAAGAGTAAGCCTCTCCCAACATGTGGCCCAGTCGGTCGGAGCAGTAGAATACACCGACTGCTCTTCTACAGAAGAGTAAGCCTCTCCCAACATGTAAGCCCAGTCGGTTGGGGCAGTAGAATACACCGACTGCTCTTCTACAGAAGAGTAAGCCTCTCCCAACATGTGGCCCAGTCGGTTGGGGCAGTAGAATACACTAACTGCTCTTCTACAGAAGAGTAAGCTTCTCCCAACATGTGGCCCCAGTCGGTTGGGGCTGTAGAATACACTGACTGCTCTTCTACAGAAGAGTAAGCCTCTCCCAACATGTGGCCCAGTCGGTTGGGGATGTTGAATACACTGACTTTTCCTCTGCAGAGAGGTAAGACCTGCCTCTCCAACGAGTATCTTGGTCACCCAGTCGGCTGGGGCTGTAGAATACACCGACTGCGTCTCCGCAGAGAGGTAAGATCTCCCTCTCCAACAAGTGTCCAGGGTATGATACTAAACAATCTAATGGTAGGGATTCCGTAATGCTCGAGCTTTGGGGAATGTGGAGCACTCCTTCATTCCCGTCGCTCTCAGTTTCCCGCTGACCCGGAGTATTAGCTCCTGATAAAGTCCTAACTCTGGGTCAGATTCGAACTAAACTGTGTAATTACGCTAAACTGAATTGTTTGAAATTAACTGTTTCTACATTTAATGGTGTGTTTAATCTACATACTTATGCTAAACTAGATTGTTTGAAATAGAACGGTTTTGGCATTTAATTGTATGTAAACAAAAAACTATACTTATAAAAGTAAAGTTAGCGACCGTTGTCTAAAGCGACCAGAAGGCTCCCTATTCAATAGCTACTACACCGAGGTGTTGGGGAGGGCGCTACTCCTTTTCCTGGATTGCTCCTCTTTACCCTTGATACGTGCCTTTTATTGTTGAGTGCTAAGCAAGGAGATATCAAGTACCATTTTTAAAGTATTTGGTATGACTCGACCTAATGTTGAATCCAGGTCTCCCAGACCATTGGCGAACTCTCTACCCACTAGGCCAATGAGAATTGTTTGAAACTTTAATTAAAATTACTTAATTCGACCTTAAATGAAAAGGGTTGATACGCCGTAAAATAAAACAACTAAATTAAGCATTTATCCGTGGTGCATTCAATAAGTTTCCAGACTTTTTCGTATAGGCGTTTAAAATTGTCGTACACTCTTGAAAATTCAGTATCATATTGCTATACATCTTATGAGATGACCGACCAATTTTTAGTATTTCAGCTTCAAATGAATAGCTACAACAGCAATTGGAATACACCCTACTAAAGCCTGATCGTGACAGTTGGTGAATTTCAGAAATGCAATCTGGACTTGAGGAAGAACAATATGCAATAAGATTTTGTTTTAAACTTGGAAGAAATGCCACAGAAACGTATAGAATGCTTCAGACTGCTTTTGGAGCATCTTGCATGAATCGAGTATCAGTTTTTGAGAGATATAAGAGATGCAAGGAAGTGTTGTATTGTCATCTTCTGATTCATGCAGAAATATACATATATATGCTGGATACATACTGACGCAATAAATAAGGACGCAGTGACAAAGACAGACGCATGAAGACTTCTTTAACAATATTTTACCTCTCACTTTATTGCAAGGGTTCGAAAGGGTTGTTCAAGGGTTGCATGTGAGAGGGAGCTGGAGATCGAACATAAATCTTGACCCCCACTGTTATGATCGTCACGTTGTGTCTTTCTTGTTCTCCTGATGCTGGGGTCCACTCCATCGGGGTTCCCGAGGGCCCCCTCAGTCGGGTGTGGCTTTCCCTACCACATCTGGTCTCTAGCTGTCTGGAATTCTACTGGCAACTTCTTCTTGGACTCGAACTCAACTGAGTTAAATAATAATTCAACGCCCACACGATCGCCCACTGGATCTTTGAAATCGAATGTTTAATTGTCATCAAGCGGAAATAACTGTCATGCAGTTCAGAGGTCACTCTCTTCCGGTGCATCAGTCTGTATTGGCACAGTGGAACCTTCACCTTGTCCCATATTACAAGCCTTAATCCGCCCACGCGATCTCTTTCGATTACTGGCCATTGGAATGTGTCACTTCCTTCCGGTGCATCACCTTGGAATAGCATTTTTTGGGGCCGGGTCGAAGGTCAAAACATAACAGAAGGCAGGGAGTCTGTGAGGGATGACGAGAGGTGTGAGAGGAGTAAGGAAGTCAATGCACCAGAGTTGATTGGCTAAAGGGTTAGGGTTAGGGTTACTTTGTTGAGGTTTTAAGAGAGTTCGGGAAGAGATTCCTTGGGAAGAGGCCAGCCCTCTTCAATTCGGGTCAGTGGCATTTCCACCAGGACAATGCACCAGTCCACAACTCCATCCTTGTCACAGACTATTTGACCAAGATGGGCATCAAGACAGTTCGTCAACTTCCCAATAGTCCAGACCTTGCTCCCTGTGACTTTTAGTTATTCCCTAAGCTCAGAGGCTGTCGTTATGAGACAATTGAGGAGATGAAAGCGGCTGTGACGAAGGTCATTGACACACTCACACAAGAGGACTTCGATGAGGCCTTCCAGAAGTTGTTGGAACGGTACAACAACTGCATTGCAGCCGGGGGATATTACTTGGAAGGGAACTAGAGTTTCATGTGTGTACTATCAATAAAAGTGCCCATACAAAATAGTCTGGAAACTTATTTAATGATCCTCGTAACTCCTAATATTGTAAAAGAAATTATCTGATTAAAGAATGTCTTCATTGGTCATTCTTATTTCAGGAGTAAAAGAATGCGCATCATAATTCAATCTATGAGCTCGTGCTCCTAAAATTGACGAACTGAAAGTGCACAATCGACATATAATGTGGGAGTCTCGAAATAACAAAAACGCTACAGCTACGAAAGGTTCTAGCGTTTGTGGACCAGGCGTCATTACTGACTGCCAAATCTGAAAATGGTTTTCAAAGTTTTGTTCTGGCGATTTGTCATTGAGACCACGACGCCCATCCGACCACGATCAAGATACTTTGAGAGAATTAGTGGAATGCAATCCACGCAAAAGTACTCGACATTTAGCACTTGACCTCAACACATCCCACAATCTGCCGCCACTTAAAAACTATCGAAAAAGTGAGTAAGCAGGACGTTTGTCTACCTCATACTCTTAGTGAGAAGAATAAGAAAAACAACATATCTATAGACAAGCCTTCTTTCAAAACAGAGAAATAAACAGTCTCTCAAGAATATCATTACAGGTGATGAAAAATGGGTCTTTTATTACAATGTTCAATGAAACAAGCAGTGGCTGATAAGAATGAATCTCCGCAGCCTATCCAAAGGCGGAGCTTCATGGAAGGTTATACTGTGTGTATGGTGAGATCACCTCGGTATTATTGCTTTTAAGTTAAACTGCAACAGACTTAAACTCTCAACACCTGCAACGTGTACATGAAATCTAAGAAAACGCCCCACACTCGTCGATAAAGAAAACATTGTGCTTCATCGCGAGAACACAAAGCCACATTCAGCGATAATCACTCAGGAAAAAATGTTGGTTTATGGCTTGTTGATTCTACCCTATCCACCATATTCATCAGACATTGCATCGAGTGATTTCTATCTTTTTCCTTCTCTTCAAAATGCTTTTAATGGCAAAAATTTTCTCAAGAAGATCAGTTGAAAACGTTCGTGGAAAACTTGTTGAGCTCGATGAATTTTGTTTGAGAGGAATAAACAAGCTAAATGATTACGAAGAGATAATTGAAAACAATGGAGAATATTCTATTGATTGAAATTAATTCATTGTTACATTATTCATCTATAGATTATATTTTATTTCAACGAAAATTATTTATGACTCAACCCAAAATATTATTATGTTCCATTGCATTTTAATGGTATTCTTTTATATAGTCATTTGCTTTCATACATTATATAATACCAAGCATTTCTATCTAATACAAATAATTTGCATTCAGTTGTGATCTCAAGCAGTCCTATCTAATAATAATTTATATATAATTATACGATTTTGAGTAATTATTTCCATTTTATAATTATCTTTTGTCTGTACAACTATATGATTTCAAATATCCCTTTCCATTAAATAAAATTATCTTTGTTGTGTGGTTTCAAGTATTTCTATCAAATAGAAATAATTTACACACAATTATAGGCTTTCAGTTTTTCTTGTATAATACTGATAAATTTATATTGAATTAACAATCGTAGAATCAAGTTAATATTCTTAATAAAAATAATTTTCAAACAGATTTATTTCACCCATAGATAGGACCCTAACAGGTACTACTACTCCGGACAAGAGTGAACATGAGAGTAATCTTTATTATCATTATTGCTATTTCTAATGAATTCAATTCAGAGTCGTAACTTTTTATTAGTATCCTATTTTGTAGTTGAAAATATTCACACACAAATATATACATATCAATGTGTGTGTGTGTGTGTGTGTGTGTGTGTGTGTGTGTGTGTGTGTGCTGTTCTCCAAGCAGCCCCTGTCGTGTACATAGACAAAGAGAATGTGACTGTTAATTTGTCAGTTCGAAATCAAGAAAACAAATAAATGGCATTGTTCCTTGGTTTGTTAATGTTTTCCTCTTGAAAGTGAACATTTATTATTGTATCTTTGCCGAATAGAAAGAAAGAAAGAAAGAAAGAAACCAATATCTTAAAAAAGTGAAAATCTGTTGAAGAAGAAGAAGAAGAAGAAGAAGAAGAAGAAGAAGAAGAAGAAGAAGACAAGATGTCAAAGAATCGGCCACCCGGAGCCAACGGATATCGAGTTCAAGCCTTATTCGTCACAGATCTGGGAGGGGGTCTCGCTTTATTGTTTATTATTATTTCTTACGAGGCAAGCAACAAGACTGACAGAATTATCGGTGGTGAGGTTATGGGTAAGTGCTAATGGGCCAAAATGTTGAAAAAGGGCCAACCTGTCAATTTCGTGGATTTGCTTGCATAAATTAAAGAGCCCCCCTCCCGCGGTGACAGCCAGGGAATAGCGAGAACAAGACACTCGAATTTTTCCCCTAACGCCCTCGAGACGGGTGATGCTTTTGTTCAACGACTTAGGTGTTTTGTAGAAGAAATATATCTTTGGTGTATCTACCTACACTTTATTTTACCTTCTTCCTCTCTTTCTTTCTTTCTTTCTTTCTTTCAAGTAATCTTTCTTTCTTTCTTTCTTTTGGATTTTCCTTCTTCTTATAGACTCTACTTCTTTCTTTCATTCTTTCGGGGGGGGGGCTTTTCTTTCTTCTCATAGACTCTACTTCTTTCTTTTTGACTTTCATTCATTTTTTCTTTCTTTCTTTAAAAGTAATCATTCTTTCGTTTGGCTGTTCTTTCTTCTCATAGACTCTAATTTCTTTCTTTCTTTCTTTCTTTCTTTCTTTCTTTTTTCTCAGACTCAACTTACTTTCTTCTTTTTTCATTTTTTCTTTTGACTTTTTTCTTTTTCTTTCTTTTTTCTTTTTTTTTTTTTCTATTTTCGCAATTCTTTATTATGCATTCTTTTTACGGTTATTGGCGTTGGTTCCCTAAGCTTCAAAAAAGACAATCATCTGGAGGTTGCCGGTTCAATCCTGACTGCAGACGAGTAACAATACAATAATACTTAGCACTGGTATGCTGAACGGAATCAGAACATGTGAGCTCCGTGGATTAAATTAAGGACGTAATTCGAAGTTCCCTGTAGGCTCCCGAGTTCGACAAATACCTGAAGAAGGCTGGAGGACATATCGGCCAAAACGTTTTGAATATTGTGAATAAAGATGAAGACAATCGTCCGAATATTGTAAATAAAGATGAAGACAATCGTCCGAAAACCCTGAATAGTAAAAAATTAGTTCTTGTTGTTCTATTGATCATTGCGTTGTTTCTGGTCGCTGTAATTAGTCCTTCTTTGCTCTTTCTTTGTAGTTTTCGAGTCGTCGTATTGAGGGATCGACGCAATCTTCCCCCTCTTTCACTAGAGTTTAAGTGACAACAAGTCTCTACCAAGTCTCCAGGACATTTCTCAGTATTCTGAACGTTCTCAACAATGCTATAGTTTGGATGGTCTCCATTCGTCCTCCAACTTCCAAGTCCTCCAGTCCCTTTAATAGTCCTTTAGTTACTGTACCGAATGCACCAATCACGATTGGTAAAATCGTCACCTTCATGTTCCATAGTTTTTTAATTCCCAAGTAAAATCGAGGTATTTATTCTTCTTTTCACATTCTTTCAGTTTTATTCTGTGGTCAGCCGGGACAACAAAGTCCACAATTTTGTAAGTTCTCCTTTTTTTGTTGATTGTAAGGTCTAGTCTTCTGGCCGAGATAAGGTGATCTGTTTGTATGTCAAAGGCCTTTAGGAGTTTGTGTGTGTGTCATTTTCCAGGTTGTGCATATACCATTTGTTCGTATGGTCAAATTCAAATTTCTTGCACATCTCCCAGTGGATCATCTTGTCCACCCAGTCCCGTTTCGTACTCCTTCTGTGCAAATTTGCTGCATTCATTTATTATGTGATTGATGGTTTCGTCTCTATCCCCACATAACCTACATTTGCTATTTTGTTGGGTCTTATCTATTCTTGCTTTGATTTGATTGGTTCTTATAGCGTTATTTTGTGCTGCTATTAGGAGATATTCTGTTTTTCTTTTAAAGTTTCATTTTCTTAGCCACGTCCAAGTTTTCTCGTGCGAGATGTCGTTTATTAGTCGTTTAAAACGCCCATAGTGTTGTTTTTCGTCACATTTTTGTTTCCTATAGAGTTTTTCACATCAGCGTAAGCTGATGATCTTTCACTGGAGGTTGAGTGACAGCAAGTCTCCTCGAGTCTCCAGCACTCCTCTCAGTATTCTGGCCGTTCTAAATAATGCTGTAGTTTGTATGGTTTCCACTCGTCTGCCTACTTCCAAGTCTTCCAGTCCCTTTAATAAGCTTTTTGTTACTGAACCAAAAGCACCAATCATGATTGCTATAATTGTCACCTTCATATTCCATAGCTTTTTCAATTCCCTTGCAAGGCGGAGGTACTTATCCTTCTTTTCACATTCTTTCAGTTTTATTCTGTCGTTAGCCGGACAGCAAAGTCGAGAATTATTTTTTTGTTGATTATTATTAGGTCTGGTCTTCTGGCCGAGATTAGGTTATCTGCCTACATGTCAAAGTCCCATAGGAGTTTATGTGTGTCATTTTCTAGGGCAGCTGCTGAGTTGTGCAGATACCATTTGTTCGTATGGTTAGATTATTATTATCATTATTACTTACACTTTAAGGGTTTTTAACATCAGCGTTAGCTGATGGTTTTCACTGGAGTTTAAGTGACATCAAGTCTCCTCAAGTCTCCAGGACTCTTCTCAGTATTCTGACCGTCTTCAATAATAACGTCGTTTGGATTTGTTTCCTTATTATTATTATTATTATTATCATTATTCCTTGTGTGGTTTTTAAACTAGCGTTAGCTGATGGTGTTTGACTGGAGTCAGATAGCAAATCTCCTTGGGTCTTCAGGAATCTTCTGATTGTTATAATACTGTGGTTTGCATGATCTCTATTCTCCAATTCCTCTGATTTCCAATTTCTCCAGTCTCTTTTCCAAGCCTTTGGGGATTGTTTCAAGCGCACCATTTAAAATTGGGATCATTGTCACCTTCATGCTCCACTGCTTTTTCAACATTCAAGAAAGATTCAAATATTTGTCTATCTATTCGCTTTCTTGCATTATCACTCTGTGGTCCAAAGAACATCAAAATCCACTAAATGACAAGCTTCTTTTTTTTTATTAACATGAATTCTGGCCTTTTTGTCTGGATTGGGGATTTATTTTTACCGTAAAAATTCAGGGAATTTCATAAGTCCAATTTTCAAAGGTCAAATTTTAAGCTTTTGCATAATTCGCAGTGGATATTCTTTTCCATCCTGTCATGTTTTGTCTTGTACTTTTGGACTTATACCATGGTATAAGTTCTTCTAAAAGGATGGATTTAGTTGTTTGAATTTGTTAGACGAAGTTTGATGATTTTTATCATTCAGGGTTTTAGGACTATTGTCTTCATCTTTATTGTTATAAATAAGCACAAAAATTGTTATAAAAAATTGTAATATGAGCACAGGTAAAAAAAATCGTACATAATAGTAGTAAGCGTTGTCATGTAAAATCCTTAAGTTCATAAGTCCCAAAAATACAATCTCTACTGATCAGCAAGACACAGAGCGTAACGGTTATTAGCGTTGGGTTTTTTAAGTTTCTAAGAGGAGGTTATAGTTTCAATCCTGACTGCAGGTGAATAACACTACAGGAATACTTAACACTTCTAGCTAGTTATGGTTGACGAAATCAGAGCCAACGACCCACATGGATTAAGTAAAAGATGTGGTTCGAAATTCCCGAGCGTAACGGGTAAGTCTACTAGTTGACAAGTTATTTTTTTATGAATTGAAATTAGATTTGGACTTCTGGATGGGATTGGAGGATCCGTTTGTATCTGAAAGTTCCAAAGAATTTTGGGAGTCTCTTTCTCCATGACATATTCTGGTCTGTGAACATACCATTTTTTCAACATGGCCAAGTAGTTTGCTACTTTCCTACCCAGTCATTCTGGCTCTTGCACTCTTTCTGTACCACTTTCCTTCGTTCACATATTATATGCTCTCACTCTCTCTCTCTCTCTCTCTCTCTCTCTCTTCTTTCTTTCCCCCTCTCTCTCTCTCTCTCTCTCTCTCTGTCTTCTTTCTCTCCTCTCTCTCTTTATCTATCTATCTATTTGCCTGTCTATCTCTTTCTCTCTCTTCACATAAACTACATTTATAATTTTCTTGGATCTTACCAATTCTAGATTTTACATTCTTATGACTACTGGCCATCTCATAGGTAGTTTCATCTCTCTCTCTCTCTCTCTCTCTCTCTCTCTCTCTCTCTCTCTCTTCACTTAAACTACGTTTACAATTTTCTTGAGTCTTGTTTTCTGACCATGGAAATTATATACAAGGTGCATACGATAGGTTTCCACACATTTATTGATAGAACACACATGAAACTCTAGTTCCCTTCGAAGTAATCTCCTCCGGCTGCAATGCACTTGTTGTACCGTTCCAACAACTTCGGGAAGGCCCCATGGATGTCCTCTTGTGTGAGTGTGTCAATGTCCTTCGTCGCAGCCGCTTTCATCTCCTCAATTGTCTCATAACGACAGCCTCTGAGCTTAGGGAATAACCAAAAGTCACAGGGAGCAAGGTCTGGACTATTGGGAGGGTGACGAACTGTCTTGATGCCCATCTTGGTCAAATAGTCTGTGACAAGGATGGAGTTGTGTCCTGGTGGAAATACCACTGACCCGATTTGAAGAGTGCTGGCCTCTTGCGACCGAATCTCTTCCTGAACTCCCTTAAAACCTCAACATAGTAACCCTAACCCTAACCCTTTGGCCAATAAACTGTGGTGTATTGACTTCCTTACTCCTCCCACACTTCTCATCATCCTTCACAGACTCCCTGCCTTCTTTGAATCTCTTATACCACTCAAAAACTGATGCTCGATTCAGGCAAGATGCTCCAAAAGCAGTCTGAAGCATTCCATACGTTTCTGTGGCATTTTTTTCCAAATTTAAAACATAATTTTATTGCATATCGTTCTTCTAAAGTGTAAGATTGCATTTTTGAAATTCACCAGGTGTGACAATCAGGTTTTAGAAGGGTGTATTCCAATTGCTGCTGTAGCAGTTCATTTTAAACCTGAAATTCTGAAAATTGGTCAGTCATCTCATAAGATGTATAGCAATAATATAGTGAATTTTCAAGAGTCCACGACAATTTTAAATGCCCATACGACAAAAGTCTGGAAACTTATTGTATGTACTTCGTATATATATATATATATATATATATATATACGGTGATACTAATTGTTTTTGGTGAGCAAGGAATAGTTCCCAAATGCTTGAAAAAAAAAGATTGGAGGAATTAGACGTCAGAGGAAGGATGAAGTCTATACAGATTACAGCATTGTTGAGATCGATTTGAATACCTAGAGGGTCTGGGAGATCCGAGAAGATTTGCTGTCACTCGGACTGCAGTAAGAAAAGCACCAGTTAGAGCTAGTGTGAAAAACTCACAAAGAGAAGAAGAATAATAATAATAATCATAATAATAATAATTGGTACAGTCACCAAAGAATAGGTAAAAGGACTGGAGGGCTTGGAAATAAGAGGACGAGCGGAAACCACCCAAACTACGGCATTATTGAGATCAACCAAAATACTGAGTAGAGTCTTGGAGACGTCAAAAGACTTGCTGTCACTCAAAATCCAGTGAGAAACCATCGGCTAACACTGGTGTGAAAAACTCGAAAAGGAGTAAATAATATCAAAAGCGACAAACTAACAGAATTTCACACGAGAAGACTTGGACGTGACGAAAAAAGAGAAACTGAGAGAAGCTAAATCTATTCAGTACAACGCCGTAAAGACCAACTATGTTAAAGCGAATGCAGCAGAATAGCGAGTGTAGGTTATGTGGTGATAGAGATTAAACGATTAATCAAATTATAAGCCAATGCAGCAAATTAGCGCAAAAAGAGTATAAGACTAGTCACAACTGGGTGAGGAATGGGATCCAGTGGTAACTGTGCAAGAAATTGAAATTCGACCATACGACAAAATGGTATATGCACAAATCAGAATCCGCCCTGGAGAATAAGACTCACAAAATTCTGTAGGATTTTGAGATACCATCAGATCACCTAATCCCGGCATGACGACCAGACCAAGTGATAGCTAACAGAAAAAGAGAACCAACTGACTATTGGACTTTGCTGTCCCGGTGGACCGTAGAGTAAAATTAAAAGAAAGAGAAAAGAGAGATAAGTACCTAGACCTAGTTAGAGAACTAAAAAAAGCTATAGAACATGAAGGTGGCGGTGATATTAATTGTGCGCTCGGAACAACCCCTAAGACTTGGTGAGGGCACTGGAAGATTTAGAAATCAGAAGACTAGCGGTGACCATCCAGACTATTGCACTGTTACGATCGGCTAGAATTCTGAGAAGAGTCCTGGAGATTTGAGGAGACACTGTCACTTAGACACCAGTGAAAGACCATCATCTAGCGCTGGTGTGAAAAACTCACAGGAAATAGCAATAATAATATGCACAAACCAGAATCCGTCTTGCAGAATAAGATGAATAAAATTCTCTGAGATTTTGAGATATGAACAGATCATATAATCTAAGTGAGACCTTGTGATAATTAAAAACAGAGAACCTGCCGAATGGGGGATTTTGCTGACGCAGCGAATCACTGGGTTAAAATCAAAGAAAGCGAAAAAAGGGACAAGCACTCGGACCTTGCCAGAGAACTGAGAAAGCCGTGGAACACGAGGATGACCGTGATACCAGTTATAATTGGTACACTCGGAACAATCTCCAAAGGCTTAGAAAAGGGCCTGAAATGGTTGGAAATCGGAGGAGGAATCGTGATCGTCCAGACTACAGCATTTTTAAGATCGGCAAGAATACCGAGAAGAGTCCTAGGGACTTGAGGAGACTTTCTGTCACTCAGCCTCCAGTGAAAGACCGTCAACTAACGGTGGTATGAAAAACTCGCAAGAAATGATAATAATGATAATAATAAAGAGCTGAAAAAACTGGAACATGAAGATGATGGTAATACCACTTGTAGTTGGAACAATTTTTTACAGGCTTGGAGGAAATGAATGTCAAGGGAAATACCGAGTCTACACAGACCACAACATTAAGAACGGCTTGATTACTCAGAAGAACCGAAGAGTCTTGAGACTTGCTGTCACTGAAATTCCTGTTAGAAGAAGAAGAAGAAGAAGAAGAAGAAG
This sequence comes from Sepioteuthis lessoniana, assembly GCA_963585895.1. NCBI lineage: Eukaryota > Metazoa > Mollusca > Cephalopoda > Myopsida > Loliginidae > Sepioteuthis > Sepioteuthis lessoniana. The sequence goes on along the minus strand of OY757918.1, from coordinate 51,901,754 downwards.
AAGAAGAAGAAGAAGAAGAAGAAGAATTTTCTTCTTTTTCTCCTTTTATGACTGTTTTTTCTATTTCTTTTCTTTTCAAACATTTCATGCCCCCTTTTTACCCACTCCTTTCACTTTTTCTTAAATTCTTATTTTCTGTCTCCATCAAGCCCCTACGCTGTTTATCTCTTCCTTCTTCATCATCTCATTTGACACATTCAATTAATAAATTATTTGAATTAATTAATAAGTGCTTATTAGGACACAACAGATAAAGCTGGAAGATTGGAGAGAGAGAAAAAAAAAACAAGTCCGGGAGAGGGTGAAGAAAAAGAAGGGACACCCATGTCAGTTTATGATGTGTGTGTAGCTGATGTGACACGTGGAGTGAAATGATTGGCGTAAAGAGATGAGAACAGCTACCGATGTTCCAGCAAGTTTTTCTTGTGTTTTTCTTTTCTTTTCTTTTTTTCTAATTCTATTTAGCTCTCAAAATATGAAATGCAGTCTACTAACTGCATCGCCTGCTTAAATTTAGATAGATAGATAGATAGATAGATAGATAGATAAAAACAGCATAGGATCAAAATACATACATACATTCATAAAGTTAGACAGACAGGCAGACCGACAGATAAACAGACTCGATATGGTCTGCATAAATATGAAAAGACAGATAGAAAGAAAAAATCGAGATAGATAGATAGATAGATAGATAGATAGATAACTTTCTAATTGATTTATGGTTCGTTTTATCCGATCGAAAATATATGAATGTGTGCTTTCTTTGACTCTTGTCAGACTAAAGAGTGAAAAGGGTAAGTGCCCACCCATATTTCTGGTGTAAAGATACAAGAAATGATTATCTCCCATAAAAACTTACATATCCGTTAGGGGGCTCATAAAGAGTTACATGACACTCCCAGAAATCCCAATCTCGACCTCTTTTTGCCTCTGTTTTCTGAACTGTAGAGACGTTGTCTCTGAACCAAAAAACAGTAAAGCCATGGGGCTATATTACCCACACTCATCAATAAAGCTTTTTTTTGTGTACACCTTTTATATACTGCTTATCCACTGAACAACATGTCTATATTTTCATCTGTTGGGTCACATTCGTGTATGCTTTCTTTTGATACCACTGGTATATGCATATTGTCTTTGCAAGATATTAAGTGTTTTGTATGTGTCGATGAATTTGTGTTATATGTGTTAGTATATCACAGACATACAAATGCTAATATTGGTCTTTGATAAGTGTGGACCGGATCAAATATCTTCCCTATTTTCGACCATTTCCAATAATCACGTAGTTTGGTTATAGTTTCTTTGTTTTATGGCATATCAACTTTGATGGGTTATTAAATGCCAAAGCCATCCACGTAGAAGAACAGTTGTGACACTATTAAACCCATAACTAGGGGGCGGAAATAGAGATGTTCATTCTTTTCTCTAGGGTATTTGTCCGAAAGTGAATGGAATAACGCGACTAGAGTTCGAACTCGTTTGCTTTGAAGCCGCAGTTCAGCACATCAGCCACGAGGAATTCCCCTAATCACTTGGATTAAACAAGTTACAGTACGATTTATGTTCTTATTAAAGAAATTTTTTTTTAAGTTAGCATATATAATAGCTAAGTAAGCATAATAATAAACATATATAACATGATAAGAAAGTAAAGTTGGTGATCTTAGTCAAGAGTGACCCGAAGGCTCCCTTTTTAATTGCTACTCCACCGAGGTGTAGGTGAGGGTGCTACTCCTCTCCTTGGATTGCTCCATTTTACCCTTGATCCATACCTTATAATGTTATGTGTTAAGCAAGGAGAGATCAAGTATCGTTTTTTTGAGTCTTTAGTATGAGTCGACCTAGAATTGAACCCCGGTCTCCCGGGCCATTAGCGAACACTCTGACCATATGCCAATAGGCCGTACGAAATAAATAAGTACTCATAAATGACGTTCCCGAATGGACTCCTACACACCAGTGTCAGCAGACCAGCAAATACTTACATGTGACCTGCAAGAACCGATAGACGATAGCGATGAAGATGGATCGAGAAAGAGAGTCAAGAGACTTCATGCTATCAGCATGACTTGATGATGATGACGAGGATGAATGTTTTTTAAATGCTCGAAAACATCTCTTGGTGCCTTCCAAATCAACCATTGCCGATTGTCCACCGCCAACCATGTTGTTTACTCCTTCGAAAACATTAACAGGGCAACTCTCAAGGGCAAAAGGCTCAAGAAGATGAGCCTCAACACTATGCAATCAAACCCTGACCAGACCTTCAACTGCGGCTGCTGCGATTGTTTCTGAATGTAGCTAATCGGCCTTATCATCCACGAAGTAGGTGTGGATAAAAAAAAAAGCTAGACGAAAAACAGACAAGGAAACTGCGTGTTGTTATGAAAAAATCCGAGAAGCAGCATCCTAAAAACAGCAGCTATACAGCCACTTACATCCCATCTCACAAACCATTAAAAAAAACGAGCGAAACATGTCGGTCCATGCTGGATAGGTAAGAACAAACTCACAAACGCCTTTCCCCTATGGACTCTTACACATAGACACACCAGTATTGGCTGATTGGCAAAAACTTCCATTCATCAGATTTGAGCGGACACTGAGTGCCGTCAAAATGATTTACCAAGATATATATTAGTATATGTACGTAATAATTATTCAGTATCCATGTTACATGATAGCAAGATCTTTATTAAAGCAATACACTGAAATGTTTTAACGTGGAAAATAAAGCAATTTCCAGACCTATTTGTGATTGAATTTTGCAAAGACATCATCCGTACTGAATATCATTTTTTAATCATTCACATTTTAAACAAAATCTTCTATACCATCAATGACCATTATATATATATATATATATATATATATATATATTGATTCATTAAGAGACGCTCTTAGTGTAATGATTATCATCGTTGGAAATGACACGGTGACCCGAGTTCAAATCCTGGACGAGGCTGTTTGTATTTCACATAGTTCTTATACCCTTAAGAAAGGTATGCATTTACTTATTCTCCCTACATTTATGGATAAATAGTGGGGCAGACTGGGATCTTTAACCATGGTATAGCAACCAATCTGGAAGGAATAAAACTTTTAATTCCAGCCAGTTAAACTCCGCTAAAAAAATTGACTGCTTATGCGAATTGACTGATTAGAGCATAGATATCGATTCATTCAGTTAATCACTTTTTTTTTTATTTGGATGATTTTCTTTCTTTCTTTCTTTCTTTTTTTTTTCTTTTTGTAAATAATTTTAAGAGAAACCTATCACCTTTTCTCCTATGTTCTTACAATACATGTCAAAATGTCCCGCATCCAACTGCTCACTAGACTTGAACTGACCCTTTGAATATATTGGATCTTGACTTCCAGAAAAGAATATCGCTTCGACGACATACCACCAGTAAACATGACAGAAATCAAACACCTGTCTGCTAACCTCTGACTGTACTACTGCTGAAGATTTCAGTCCATTATGGACACAAAAAAAAACAACCTCTTCATTTCCATTGAGAAATTCTCCCTATTTTAACGTTTAAAATCTGCCGACCACCCTAACTTGTTTAGCTACACCATTAAACCTACTATGAACAACCATATCATAAATGAAAAAAATCTTCCTATAAAAATATTTAATCATTAACGTAACCTCTATTGCTTGCTAGAACCTTGTCCCGTCAGTTAACAAACTTATAGATGTCACGCTGTAAAATCTTTTTGGTTTAGATGCAAAATATGTGTTTCAACCTCTTCACTTGATGTCAACCAAAAACCATCCAATGATAATCAGATGCAAGATCAGGAGAATATGGAGCATGAAGCAATTTTCTCCCAGAAGATCCTTTGTCAACTGAGCTGTGTTCAAACGGGGATTGTCGTGTGAAGGGTGACTCTCCTCTTTTGAGTCAGGAGGGACTTTTTTTTTTCAAGCTGTTTTCAAACGACAAAGTTAATTGCAATAGAGATTAGAGGTGATTGTTTTATTATTGTTTAACAGTTTGTAATGGAGAATTCTTTGAATATTCTACAATACATTCACCATGATCTTTTGGGGGATAAAATTCACCACTCGGTTGCTGAGCAGGTCTGTTTCCTTGACGGCTTTTAAAGTTATGATAAAAGATCGACTGACAATCACGAATAAAAAAAACCTGTCTGAAAAGGGAATAAGGGTGTCGCGTAAACAATGACCCACAACAAGGGATAATAGAATCATTTGGATGGTCTTAGGTTAACATCAAGAGAAGAGGTTAAACATGAGTGTAATATTTTGCGCTGAAACCTAAGAATTTTACAAGCGTGGCATCTTCAAGCTTATTGGCAGATGGAATGAGATTCTAGGAAGCAATGGAGGTTTTGTTAAGGATAAAATATTTCTATTGGCATAAGTTTTTTTGTTGTTTTTTCTTTCGTTTTTTTTTTGTTTTTTTTTTTGTTTTTTCTTTGTTTTGTTTTGTTTTGTTTTGTTTTTTTCATTTATAACATACACTCTAAAATTAAAACAAACTAAAATTAAACTTTGATATTAGATTATTCTTCAACTTAGAAACGCCTACCTGTTTGTAAGATCTCTTAGTTTAATAACACATTGATGATATGTTCTGTCTGTTCATACTATATCAACATGTTCAATAATATTGAGACACTGTGCATTGCGAAGATTTATTTTATTTTATTTTGAGGAGAGAGAATAAATTAATTTCTATAAAACTTTCCATAATATACAAGGGTTATTCAATATATTAAAGGGAATTTTTTTTTTGAAAACCAAATTAAAATAATGTTTCTTCTACAAAATGTTAACTCTGCTTTGTTTGGAATTGATTTATAGCAAAAATTATTTCAATCTCGCAAAAATATTTCTTTTGAGGCTACATCAAAGTTTTGGCTGTTGAGAAATGCAAACTATGTGAAATTTGCAAAAGAATATGTAATGCATACGGAGATGCATGTTTTAGGGGAAAATGTTTACAAATAAACAAAACATGAGTTTGCTGCCACTATGAGACTGAGTCGAAAAGACAATCCATGCAATGGAAATGCACTGACCCTACAATAAAGAAAATGTTCTGAGCACAGCGGTCAGTTATGTTGACAGTCGTCTAGGACATGAAAGGACCCATTACAATTGATTTCCTTGAACAAAGTGCAACAGTGAACATTGATTTCTTCTTCTTCTTCTTCTTCTTCTTCTTCTTCTTCTTCTTCTTCTTCTTCAAAAGAATTTTACCTGTAACAAACGGAAATGTTCAGAAAGATTACTTTTTTTATTATTCGGAGCAATGATGTTATTTCAAAAATATCGTTTGTTTAGTTCCTTTGTTTAACGGCGTATCAACCTTGGTGGCTTAGGAATCCACAGGAGAACGTCAGGTCCCCGCTTCTCCAATCGAGCTCAGAATGCCTTGTACGTCTTAAATGATTTGTTGGATGGTAAGTGAGTGGCCGAACAGTTGCTTTTTTTCAAACTAAACCAATTAATATTCCTCTCACAATGCAAATAAATGACTCTATGGTGGATGGACGGGAGTATTGACGTACAGCCGTGAGAAAATTAAATATGGAAGGGAAGGTGCGAGAAAATGAAAAAAACACTCTCTACTATAATAAAGTATATAAAATAATTGGTAATAAATTGATTTTATGCGTGTAGTAAGACCTGTAAACTGTATTAAATTACCGCGCTGGAACAGAAAAATGTAAGCATTAATGAAGTGGACCAAGACTTTATCCTCGCTAGGAGGCAAGTCATCCTATAATACTGAAGAGGAAATAGTACCATTAGAAATCTGTTAAAGACAGATTTCAAAGGTAAAAGGAAGAGATTGGAAATAAAAGCAGATGGTAATTTGATACCAAGATATTGGGTAGGACCTACTAAATTCACTAAATCAGATTGTTGCACCAAAAAAGAGTAATGTCACCATTAAGCGAATTTTCTATTAAATTTACTGCTTTAAATTTTTATGTCTATTTTTACTCTTTTAGACTCCGAGCTGATTTTTCTTTTGTTTTGGTGAAACATCACTTTTTTCTCCGACATTTCCATGATATATAATTTCAATATGTCCAACAGCCAACTACAAACGACTCACTAGATTCGAATCACCTCATTAAATATATAAGGTATTGAATTCCGGAAAAGAAAACCGCTTTGTCCGCTTCGACCACAAAACACCCAAAGAAATCAGTCACTTATTCGTTGGTCTCTGACCAAACCAGCGACAAAGACTTCAGTCTATTAGGGACATAAAAAAAAATAAGCCCTTCATTCCTATCGATAAATCCTTCTCTTTCGATTTTATCATTGTTTAAAATCAGTTGATCACTAATTTGTTTAGCTACACTTTTAAATAAAACTACATACATGCATACATACTTCGACTATGCTTATTTTGTATAGCCATACAGACACATTTGTACACACATGCATATACATATTTATACGTTACGTCTATACTCATACATACATACGTACATACATATACGTTACACCTATGTTTACATAAACGCATACAGATATATTCTCACACAATACATACATATACCCTATGCATACATACATACATACATACATACATATACCCTATGCCTACATACATACATACATACATATACCCTATGCCTACATACATACATACATACATACATATACCCTATGCCTACATACATACATACATACATACATATACCCTATGCCTACATACATACATACATATACCCTATGCCTACATACATACATACATATACCCTATGCCTACATACATACATACATACATATACCCTATGCATACATACATACATACATACATACATACATATACCCTATGCCTACATACATACATACATACACCCTATGCCTACATACATACATACATACATATACCCTATGCCTACATACATACATACATACATACACCCTATGCCTACATACATACATACATACACCCTATGCCTACATACATACATACATACATACATACATATACCCTATGCCTACATACATACATACATACACCCTATGCCTACATACATACATACATACATACATATACGCTACACCTGTGCTTATATATACGCATACGGATATATTCTCACACACATGCAAATACATACATATACCCTATGCCTATACACATACATACTCATATAGAGTGGCTTGGATTTAGAAGCATATGCATTATTGCTCTTAAATATGTGCATCTAGAAGCAAAAGATTTTACATTGTCAAAGCTATAGAGTTTTGTTAATATAATAAGACGACTACTCCCAACTCCTGGTCATGGTTACCAGTTGTAGTCCAAACCCTAGTTCCAGTCTCCTTGTGTCATATATTGATATAAAATTGATAATAGCTGATCCGCACAAATAACGAATCAGCCCCCAGTCGATCTTCAATCAACCTCCAGTCGGTTATCGAGTTGACTGGGATCTGTTGATTATAATAAATTTCGAGAAAAGGTCATATTTTTATCTCATGTTACTATAACATAATGTTAATGTGAAATGCTATATTTGTAAAATATCTCGTCAAATGTTCCAGGAAAATCATTACTTTCGAGCCATTCAGAATGAGAATTCAGTCCAAATAAACTAATTTTTACAATTAGAGACTGGTCTGTATTGATTTGTATCGGAAACATATATACATTTATACACTTACACACGTGCACGCTCACGCACATACGTACAAAGGTCAACTGAAAAGTTCATTGGCTGACTAAGATATTCTCATGAAATGCGACCATATAAGGTTTATTTTTCAACATAGCCACTCTTTAATTCAATTACATACATACATTCTTACGTACATTATATATATAATGGATTGTTTTCGAATATTTTCTCATTAAGTCCTAAATTTAAGTGATTTGAAACTGTTAATTGATTAATTTGCGTATTTCACTGATGATTAAGTATGATCGCGATTCGTACTGAGTGTCCAAAGATATGTCTTTATGCCAAAGTTAACATCACCTGACGAATAGAGTGCCTTCTGGCGGATGGCTTAGAATACACCTACTGCATCCTCTACAAAGAGATAATATTTCGTTGTCACCTCCAAAAAAAAACGTTGTCCTGAGTAGGAAACTAAACGGTATCTGACGATGTAACTTCCGCTCTTGAATTCTAGGAGTGCTATTACTGTGCAAATTATTTGTATAGCAATAATTACTTAAATCAGTTTGTAAATTTTAATTATTATTATAAGCAGTATTAGTTACTTAAAGTCATATATGTATTTATTCAACCGCCGACGGGGAGGACCGGAAGAGTTGTGGCTAACGAGCTGGACATCGTAGTTAACGAGTTCGAATTTCAGTCGTGTTATTACAATCACTTTCGGACTAATACCTTGGGGAAAGGTATGAACTCCTTTAACTCCAACATTGAGTTAGATACAAAGATGGCTCTGGCATTAGATAACCCCCAAAGGTTGATCTCTCCGACACAAGGTCAAATTATAAGCGGAGTACAGCTGGTTTGAGTTCAGAATTCTCCTTCGCCTTGACTAGTTGCCTTATATAAGGGTAAAGAGCCCATTTTGCCCTACTATTTACCCATAACTTGAAGAAGCATTAGCACGAAGAGGAACACAAACAGCCTCATCCAGAATGTGAATTTGGATGCACGATTTCATTTCTTATGACGATAACTGATACGTGCCTCCATAGAAACCATATTGTTGCTTCCACAAAGCCTGATTTGACTCTGAATAACCTAAAAGGGTTGACATGCCATAAAACCAACCAACCAACAAATAATGATTAAAATTTAAGCAGCATTTTTTTTCTTTCCAAAAAGTTTAATTAATTCTGATTGATCAAGTTCTCTTTAAAATAGCAGCCGGCATTTTCTCATATACTCGGATAGTTTTCCGATGTCGGTGGTAACGCTTTATTTCATTTTTTGTTTCGTTGCATTTAATATTGCTACCCAGAAACACATAGGCTAAGAACTGTATATTTTGTTGTTTAATATTTACTTATTTACTTTTTTGTTCTTTGTTTGTTTGGGTTTTTTACGTTAATGTTTGACTTGTCAAGTGGAAACGAGAGAGAGAGAGAGACGCACGCAGAGAGACTGGGAAAGAAGAATAAGTGTGGAGAACACAAAATAACAAAGAAGAGTTGCAGATCGTTCTTGTAACAAATGTTGAGCAGAAACAGACAAAGGACTCGAAGACAAGATGCGTGCCTAACGTTAAGTGAAACTGAACGAGGCAGGTGAAGCTGTAAGCGAGGCATAACTGACTATGACGCCCAAGGGATGGTGCAGTAGAAACCCTGATAGGGAAGAGAGACAAACAGTGACATACTCAGAGAGAGAGAGAGAGAGAGAGAGAGAGGCAGAGACAGAGAGAGAAAGAGAAATATACAATCGATGAGGCACGGTTGAGGAAAGAGGGGTTTGGCTATCGACCATCGAACTAGCAATAGTGGAGTGGGAGTTAAGTGTTCCGACAGTCAGGCAAATCAGTTATGGGTTGGGGTGTTAGTGGGGAAGTTAGGGGAGCATGAGAAGGATAAGACATCTAATCAGAAATTCCTGACTTTGATTACCAAGTGAAAGTTTTGTGCGGAAGGGTCCGAGAGTATGGGGCGTGGATGGTGGAGAACTGGATCGTATAAATCATGGCCGTATTAAGAGCAGCTGGTTTTGGGTGTCGGACCTGGAAGTAAGGTTATATAAGGTGGCAGGGAGGGCTTGGAAGGTGTGTGTGGTTGGTATAAATAATGGTCTAGACCTGCAGGACAGAGATATCCTAATTCAGAATGGGTGTACTTGGTTCTATTAAGAGAGGGTGATGGTAGCAGCGAGGTTAGAAGAGGTGGTGGTAGTACAGAAGAAGAAGAAGAAGAAGCGGCAGCAGCTACAGCAGCAGCAGCAGCAGAAGAAGAAGAAGAAGAAGAAGAAGAAGAAGAAGAAGAATTGATCCAAATAAATATCAAAACAAAATTATGAAAATGACTGGATTGCTAATAATTCGAATGCACTCATTTAAACAGTAATTTTAAGCATTGCAATAAATGATTTCATGGCTAATCCCCACTATCACCATCCCTCGCAGAAGAAAATCGAATGTGATATATAGGCACGCACACACATGCTCGTGGTGTAATGGTTATCGTTGTTAGAAAGGAGCACAGTGAACCGAGTTCGAATCCTTGATTAGGCTGTTTGCATATCACATAAAGCTAATAGCTAGGCAAAATGTATGAATCCAACAATTTTCTCTCCAAATAATAAGGCAGACTGGGCACTTTAACCTTGGTATGGCAACTGGTCTCGAAGTAGGAAAACTGTGGAATTTACAGCCCGTTAAACTTCGCTTAAAATTGGCTTTGTGTCGCATCCAGCTCGTGCAGAGATGTTGAGTATATATATATATATATATATATAAACCGATATTGTCAGTCAATTGAAGGGATCGTTAGGATTTTACTACAGTCGACAGGATTCCTTTGTTTACGGGTTACCAATCTATAAAAAAATACTTGTTGGAACATGAAACATTGTCTTAACTTCCGATCAAATTTACGGGTGTCATTTCCACATTAACATCATTGAATTAACGATTGATTTTTGAGATTTTGTACATTGACTTTGCACTTGGATTTCACGAAATTTATTCTAACGAGTTAATTAAAATCTTATATAACTGAATTAATGCTACATTTTTTGGCGGGAAAGTTTGGAATACAACAACAAGATTTTACGACGAGTCTGCATGTATAATGTTGATCTTAAAGCAGAACTGATCCATATTACATACGAGTCATAAGATGGACATTATTAAAAATAAAGGACGTAGTGTTGATTTTATTAAATATTAGGATAACTCTTCTTGTTTTTGTTTTTGTTGTTGCTTTGTTTGTTTTTTTCTATTCTTTTTAGTCGGGCAAGATTACGTTCTACGAGCATCAATAGATCCCATGAAAGAAAATGGTCTCACCGTAAAAAAAAAGGTCAAGAAGCAAACGATATCCAGCAGAAACTATCATATGGATGCAGACTATACAGCTGATCTAGTGCTTCTCATAAAGACACCTGCTCAAACCGAATTTCTGTTGCATAGCCTGAAGCAGGCAGCAAGAGGTATTGGTCTCTTGGTAAACTCAGATAAAACATTACTCATCTGTTTTAATCAACGTGGTACCATTACCACATCACATGACCAGCCTCTGAAATTAGTTCACCATTTAAATACCTCGGTAGTAATATCTCATCTACTGAAAGTGATGTCAACATACGCACAGGAAAGGGCATGGCCTGCTCTCAACGTTATCGACTCTATGGAAATCGAATCTCTCGGATGAAATAAAACAGGAATTATGTAACCGTGTTAGTATTGTTGTATGACTGCACTTCTAGGACTTTAACAAAGCAGTTGGAGTAAAAAGCTAGATTGAAACTTTACAAGAATGCTGCGTGTTATTTTGAATAAACCCTGGAACCAGTACCTCTCAAAACAACATGTATGGCTTATTGCATCTCATCTCAAAAACAATCCCAGACGCACAAGACATGCTGAGTACTGCTGAAAAAGCAGGAATGAACGTTTTTAACAAATCCTGAAAGAAGCACCCCAGAAAGCAGTAGATGCACGGCCACTTACTTCCGATCTCACAAAATATCCAAATAAAATGAGCGAGGCGTGCTAGGCTCTGTTGGAGAAGGAGGGACTAACCCATAAGGGACATTTTCCGGTGGGCTTTCACTCATGTACACCAGTGTTAACCGACCGGCAAAAACTTATATTCATCGGCTCTGTGTGAACACTGAATGCCAGCGAGAGGATCTGGTATGATCGATGGACGATAGAGATGGATTGTGAGAAAGAGCTTTCGAATCCGTGCTATAAACACGAGTTGATGAAGACTATGATGATTCATATTAAAAGGATGTTTTATTTGTTTTTCTATTATTTACTATGGGTTCCTGCTTTGTTTAGGGGAATTGGGTCTTAAGCAAGGTCTTGGTTAAGACGAAATTTCTTATCCTTACGAGGTTTCTTGACCATAATGATTGGTTTCAGTTATCTTTTATTGGCCAAAAACTTGCGAAATACTTAAACCATTTACAAGAATCACATTATGTGGGATTATAAAATACGTTTATGAAAGAGAAAGAAAAATATTTATAACGATGTGTTTCAGCTATTTAGGTCCTTGGTCCTCTAAGGCATGGTACTTCAAGCGGTCCTCAAAACTAAAAAGGTTGGAAAGATTTAGATTTGATAATCTTGATCTCATCAGCCGAGAGTTGCTTTGCTTCGTCAAGTAAGGCTTACGTGCCGTAAGCCTTACTTGTTGATGTTGAAGTCATGTAAAAACAATGAAATTGCATGCTGATTTTCAAGGCGAGCAGACTGGTTGTACTGACTTGGAATATTGATCATCATCCTCATCAAGGCATTCACGGACTCTCTAGACCCTCTCTCACCATCCGTCTCTATCGGTCATCACTGTTTGTTAGTCTTCTAAACGACACCCAGTGTCCGCACAGAGCTGATGGATGTAATTCTTTGCTGGTCGACCAACATTGGTAAATTCATGTGTCGCTGTGCTTAGCATATCTTATTCGTCTTACTTGGATAGTTCTGGAGATGGGAGTCAAGTGGCTATACAGCTGCTGTTTTGTAAGGTGCTGCTTTCAGCGTTTGTTTGTTTGTTTTTTTTTAAACAGCTCGCAACATCCTTGTGTACTTTCCATCTAGCTTTTTCTTCAAGCGATTCGTTACAGTGTCTCATGGTGTAACCATATAGTAGTACTAACACGGATACAAACTAGAAGAGTTCCCGAGAGATCAAATTTCTATATGGTCGATAACCTGCCAATAGCAGTCGAAGCATAACCTATGCGTATGTAGACATCACTTATATATTGCAATCGAGGTATATGAACTGGTCAACTAATTTCAGAGGCTTGCTCTTAAATGAGAAGACATCATCTTGATTAAAACACATGAACTCTGTTTTATCTGAGTTCATGTTGAGGCCAATGTCTCTTGCTGCCTATCTCTAGTCTATGCAGCCGGGATTTGGTTTGAGCAAGCGTATTTGTAAGAAGCGTTAGATCATCGGCATAGTCAGCATCAGTAATAGTTTCAATTAGATATCGTCAACCCAGCATAATCGATAATGTTGCCAACTAATTTTTCATGTAAGTAAGTTCGATATTCTGTTGATGCCACAGACTGTTAGGCTTAGAATAATGTTCCTGGCAAAAATTATAGAATTGGCGCACTTATAGGATTTCACTTAGAATTTTCATGTAGCAGTAAATAAACTACTAACACATAAGACGTATTTTTTTTAATTAACCCTACATTTTAACTTCATTGACTATTCATAAAAAAAACTAGATTAGAATATTTGATTTCCACATAAAATTATTCACGGGATTGCTTTTAATACGTTCAAGAATAAAACAATAGAATTAGAAGTCGATAACACTTAATAAATATTCATTAAATGTAGCTGAGTTAAAACTAGTCAGCAAATTATCTACTCTATATACTATGTAAATCTTCATTTCTTTGTGATATATAAAACACATTGTAGGATTTTAAACGCATTTGATAACATGGGCTGTTTTGAGGCAAATCTAACTCAGCTATACTTAAACGGCAATATCATTAAAACATAAAAAGCTAATTGAGATTAAATTTGATTATCTCATAATTATTGAGAATATAAATAACTAAGAGAATTTTGACGTTGGTTTCGTTAACAGACACTTAATCATCATTATAATCAGATATTTCCTCCAAGCTATGATGAAGAAAATATACGGGTGGTACTCCGAAGAATTCATCTGGTACAGAGAGGTAAGAACTGATCTCCTCCCTCCTCCCCAAAAAAAAGACATGTCCTTGGTATGACACTAAACTGCATCAGGTGGTGAGGCTACATGAAACCATATAACTGTGTGCAAACGAATTAATATCATTATTACTTAATATTCTCATTCAATATTATCATTAAAAATAGTTATTTGAAACTTGTGTATAGATTAATTCTAAAGGAATACTTGAAACAGTATATGTATTTACCCAAACTATCCTATATGGACAGGATATGACACAAAGTCAAGTTTTTAAGCGGGGTACAGCTAGTTTGAATTCTGAGCTGTCTTTCTCCAAGACTAGTTGCCTTAACCCATGCTAAAGAAACCAGTATGCGTACTATTTAACCATAGCTGGTGAGAAATCAAGTGAATTAGCATCAATTCCATAGAAAACATAGAATTGTGAGCAAATTATCTGTATTATTATTGTATTATTATTTAAAATCATAAAATTACTTGTAAGACAAAAAAGAAAAGCATAGATTGTAACGTAATGGCCTAGGGATTTCGGTTCATGCCTTTGAGTTTAGTTAGGCTGAGAACCTTTCGGCTCAGCACATGGGTTAGTTAGGTGCAAACCTTGATGTAGGTGGTAACGCGCGCGCGCGGGGTGGACATGCCACTCAGAAATGTCACACTAGTCCGAGACGAAACTGGTGACGGAGTGCGAGTGACGTCACGTACCGGAAGCGCGCAGAGGTTTGTGGAGAATTGAAAGAAAGTTGGGAGTTGAAAACTAGACGCCGAGCGAGGAGGATCGACTTTTGGAGCTCGTAGACGCGAGGCGAACTTGCGCCCTATGGGGGCCGCTCGAGATGGGGGCCAAATGAATAAAATAGCATAGAAGATTGTGTCTCTCCTCCTTATGTCGAAACCTTTAACTCAAAGTTAATAAAAAGGTTTCGTACCTGAACAAGAAGTCGTTACGTGTTTTCGAATTCCGAGATTCCTATGTTCTATCGTTATGAACATTATATGTCTCTTTCGCTCATGGCGTTAACTGTGGCTATAGTACACACTTACCAAGATATATATAATTTTTAAGAAAAGAATCTTTTCGATTTCTTTTTTTCTCTCAGTCTAATATTCTATTCTATATTTTTCCTGGCAAATGTTTTCTTGATATAACAGCGTTCAAAACAAAATTATATTATTCTTGATTAGTATCATTGATTGATATTATCATTCATTATGAATAGTTATTTGAAAATATAGGATGAGTCTCTGTGGCGTAGTGGCTATCGTGCTGCAACATCTTAGAAAGCGAGTTCGAAATCCAGTCTTGCTATTACGTTCACTTCAGATTCATACCTTTGTAAAAGGTATGAATCTTATCAAATCAGCTATGGGTTAGACAGTATTACTGCTGTTCTTCTACTAGGATGGCTTTGGCACTAAATTGCCCACGAAGATTGATATGCCATAAACAGAGAGAAACCAAACCAAACCAAACCAAACTTTGAAA